>JANSTT010017347.1:0-17442 GCA_026745375.1 Platyura marginata
TTTATTTATTTGAATAGAAAATTTATTTTAAAAATATTTAAAAAGTGTTTTAACTTCTGTTACGTTATTAGGGGGGGTCCTCGGAATTTGTTACGATCTGTTACGAGGGGGAGGGGGGGTGTTAAAAAACGGCAAAAATTGCGTTACGTAATTTGTGAACAGCCCCTTTGTTATATCATTCGAAAAAAAAATTTCTGTTAACCATTTAAGAGAGTTTGCCTCTTAATGGCTCGTTGTATTAAGGTTGCAAGCAGTTATCATCCCCCCAATACTGCTGCATGTTGTGTGCGTGTTTATTTTCATGCGAGATATACGATGTAATCCATCCTGTATGTTATATTATCTAAGAACCTGACTAAATTGTTACAGTTTCCTCACCGATCAATTTACCCATGTCATAATTCAAACCCCTTCCATTGGTTATTGCTTTTTCAAAATGCCCGCAACGAATTGACATAATTTTCATCATTACATCAAAATGGCGAATTCAAATAAATTTTCGATTTTGGGTTGCACTTGTAATGTTGTGACATCCTTTCCCCAGTAAATAATTTTACAATTAGATAAAGTAACGCGAATAATAACGAAAAAAAGAGAGAAAAATCCGAAATTCGATTTTAAAATAAGATTTTAGAGACGATCTCATGTTATTTATATATTTGTATTGTGATTTGTATTTTTATATAAAAAATTTTATATTTTATTTTCTTAGATATTTTTTTTTTAAATAAATTTTAATAATGCCATTTTACAAAAAACAATGTAATTGTAATAAGCACAGCGGCAGCAAAAATATCCGCCACCATTGTCATTTTACATAAAGTATGACGAAAACAACCGAATTTATACTGTTGGCACAAATATTCCGCTCTCTCTCACTGTTGCTCTTCCATCATTTTAAGCAATTCATTCGCTACATCAAATTCATCATCAACCGAATCATTTGATTGCATTGATTCACTGCGAAATTTTGCTAAAATTGTGTTCAGCGTTGAGCTAGTTTGTTGTAAATGAACAAATTGTGATTGGGTCGTTTCTTTCGGTATTTTCTCATCATCGATTGTCGTCTCATTGTCCAATGCAAAACTGACCTCATCCAAAATGTTACTACTTGCCCGAAAACCATCATTTGCATGATTAATATTCAGTTGATTGACGAGCGTTTCTAGCTCATGACTGTTGGGACTTTTTTTTTGTGACGATTTCTGTTCGCTCAACATTCTAACCGACGTTAAATTGGCATGTTTTACGTAAATATTTTCACCCACATTCTGAATATAATAACGAAAATGATCGTTGTCACAATCATTTTCAAATGTACCGTCCATTTTCTGAAAACCCAATCGAATTAGTATCGAAATTTTCACATTAAACGGTTGCACCCATTTGCCAATATTCTTCAATATTAACTGGCGATCCTCATCGACGATACTATCCCAAAATTCAATTAAATGTCTTTTGGCACAATCGATCAAAATGGATTTTCTTGTTTCCGGTATTAGACGACCAACGCCGTCCATATGACGAAACGTTACATCCAGCATACGTTGAGCATCTTTTATATTTGATATTTGCCATTTCAGTACCATTGTCATTAGATCCCATAGTTTATCCATTGATGTTACATCTAAACGCATAAGCGAACAGCATGCAATGTCACTTAATAGAATGCGACACTGTTGGGGTGTCAGTAGACTTTGATCGGGATGTGGATGCATTAATTGGTCCAGAAATCTTGGATCGAGAAGTACACAGGTAAGGTCTCGGAGAACTGTAAAATAATAGACATTTTTAGATTTTTGGTAATATAATATAGGAAAATGCTAGAAATACTGAAACAATTGATTTTTTTCCGAAAGAATTTAGATATTGGAAACATAAATCAACCGCAAAGTCCTTCCTAAACACTCATGTAAAGATCATTTTGCTAAACGTAATTATTTCATAGAGTGGCTAAAAATTAACCAAGTACTGAGTAGTGTACATTTGAAAGGTTTCTCAATTAATAATTCTCTGTTCTATTAAGAAAATTTGCGAATGGGTTGAAACTTACCATTAGTTGGGCATCCGAAAATTTGTCATTTGCAAATTGTGTTCAGCGTGATTCTCATTGCTCTCTATAATTTTCGCGAAATATTCAATAATTTAAGTGCCTTAATAACAGTAAGTAATATATATTTTATTTAAAAGATTCATATTAACTATAGATCATTTAGTGAATTATTCAATTGCTTGTAATTAATTTATTGTCGATTTTTTACCATATTTGGTATTTCATTCAAATACGAACTATCGGTTGGTCATTTTAAAGGAAACGGTATTTTTCCACGAACTGCATATTTATTCTAAAAATTTTTTGTATAATCATAAAATTTCATGGAATTTATCAGTATATTGTTTAATTATTTATTATTTACTGTGGAATTTATATAAACTTAAGTTTTTGGGCTATGAACAAAATTACGGGTATTTCCCTTAAAGATATTTTACTTTGGCAATTGTTAAACGTGATCGGCAAAGATATTTTAACTCGAAAATATTAAATTTGTATCAGAGTTTGGTTTTTAAATTGTCAACGAAGCATTTCTGTGTAATTATTTAAAAAGTTTCGTGCAATACTCCGATTTTCATTCTATAAAAGGTAATTTTACAAAAATATTTAGGTTAGGTAATTTAGTCAAAGAAGTATTTATTCAAAAAACTAGACAAAAATCATTTCTTGACTTGAATGGTCTCCTTATATCTCCGGGAGAAAATTTAAAAAGTAAATAACTTAGATTAGGTTTTAATACCAGCCCCGCATTCTGGTTCTTTATGACTACAGTCATATGAGTGATTCTCATTTCTTAACAATAGTCATAAAGAACCATTACCAGGGGGGAGCAAAGCTATAGCTAAAAGCGTATTTGAGTCTACTTGGTCTTTTGAGGTCCTTAAAATGAATTGTACGTATTCATGTCACATATAGTGTGGAGCAACTCGAATGCCGAACGGGCACCATTAGTACATAACCTAGCGATAGTCAACAAAGTTCAATAATAAATTTCTGTTTTTAATCAAGATTTCGTCCAAATCATTAAAGCTTATGTTGGAATTTTTACAATTTATTAATCAGAGTAGGAAAGGTAGAGGATCAAATGGTAGATCTAGTACTTCTTTTGTGTATACCCAATTCTGATTGGAATTGGATTGTGCCTAACATTTTATAAGCAGTATGTATAATGGCGGCATCCATTAAAAAAAAAATCGAACATTTCTCTAATAAACAACATAATTTATTACCCTACAGTTATGACGTTACAAACTGCAATCGATTATTATGTAAAATTAAAAATACAAGCAATTTATATTGCTTTTTGACCTTTTTCCTATTTTCACTAAATTTAATATTTTATATTACACATATTTTATAATAGCTGCATATATAGATATGTACTAATAAATGCTTTTACTAAAGAAGATCGAAACTAATATGAAATTTATTATTCAAGATAATAAGGCAAAAAAAAAAACTAAAAATTCTCTAGTTCGACTCTGCAAGTGTGTTTATTAAAGGTAGTTATCTCCAGAAAATGCATTATCTTTTATTTATCTTTCAAAATTATACTAAAACCAGTAGAACGGGATTAGCTAAGTACACTAAGTACATGCGGGGTTCAACAGACTATATTTGTTTACTGGTTTTAGTACCTCCATAAATCTTGTTCGATTTCCATCCCAAAAAAAAACCAATCGAAATCCTATTTTAGGAGTATACTTAATAAACTGTTAGTTCTCCTAAGCTTCAGCTAATTTAGTTGGAATCTTGTTATGGACTAATATGGTGATGTGTATTTCGATGACATACAAAATTGTGAAATATGAAAATACATGAAATATTCAAGTTAGGACACAGACTTTGAAACATTCTTCATAAGCATTTTTATAAAAAAAAATTATATGCTGACATGAAATTCATAATTCTTTATTCAAAATTAATTTGGATATCGAAACAATAACCACCACCGACAAAAGCAACAATGGAGAGAAAAAAGTCGAAACAGAATATTGTAATTTTGTTGTGTTCTTCAGAAAACCTGGATAATATCCCATCTCATAATTTGCTGATGTAAAAAGCAAATAATAATGAAGAAATTAGGTGATGAAGCGTACCGGTCTGTTTTTATTATGCGAAACACTTAATTGGTACGTAAAGTTTTTGTCATAAAATCCACCAAATATTGTTGTAGACGAGACAAATGTTGCATACAAAAGTGCACTTGAAATGAACACCAAAACGAACCGCTTTGGTTCTTCGATTGTGGAACAGTCATCATCCAATAGGAAATTAATAGTCCTTGAAGAAATAAATTTCATTCTACTTAAATAGCTTCAATCAAACAATGTTTTTAGGTCACTTATATAGCGTCCTTATAAATCAAAGAGTTCTTCCCTCCCCCACGTAAAGAAAATTTCAATTTTAGCAACTGACTGGTTTGATTACCTTGTATCGATTTCTCTAATGTTATGCACTGTGCCTTTAGCCGTTGATCAATAACGTACAACATTTCACAACCCAAATTCACAATAAGAAAAGCGTTTGCTTGGGACATTTTTCTTTTCTTTTTTTTTCGTTCACACACTAAGCGCGCCCCCCTAATTAAGCCAAACAATTCTTTCAAAATGAATTAAAACTTAAAAAAGAAACTAAAACTCCGAACGACTTGAATCTAGAAACACTTCTGTCTTATTCATATTTTTTTGTTATCTGCAAATATTTATTTTGTTGTGGACAGAATCGATTTTTTGTTGTTGTTTTGTTGTTGATGTTGTTCTTGTTACATTAATCATGAAAGAAAAACAAAACGGCCATGTCCTTGAGAATATGGTGAAAATAACAATTATGTACCTAACCTACCTGTCTAGAGGTATTTAAGTTATATATAAGTATGTAGGTACCATAGAACTACATTGGTACTCATATTCTCATATAGACTTTTTTAATTGTCGATATCAATTCAGCAAAGGTTTCCTTCCAATTAAGGGCGTACATATATGACTGAGATTGTGTTTATATTGACTGGATAATGGTGGGAACGTACAGAAGGATTGTATTTTAATAAATAAAGAAAAATTAAACCACAAATGAATAAATAAATTGCGAGAAATGATTTTACATATTTTTAAAGGAATGATTCCTCCAAATATCTGATAGATCTCTTGCTGTAGTGTCTTGTAAATTTTTCGCGTAATTTCACTTTAAAACGTTTGCGCACGTGTTAACCCAATTTCAATACGAACAATGTTCTCATTGAAAACGTGCTATATGGTTTGTTACAGTCATAGTATATTTGAACGGAGAAAATCATTTTAGAAATTCATGTCACAGTAAATGACCAAACTAATTTCCTCGTATAGAACTGGTGATAATTTAGAAATGTTTTGAACTGTAAACCTCTTGGGTCGATAGTTATCTGAATTATAATTTGGATAGATTAGTGTATCTATAAAAAAAAAATTTGATGTTGAATTGGATGAGTGATGGTAGTGCCGAGCATGATCCATGGCTTATATGTTCCGGAATATATCAGAGCCATAAATTATTTAAAACTACTACTTACGGCTGTATTGAGAGACATTAAGAAATGGTGGGTGAATTCATAGTCATTTTAATGCTAATACACCTGTCTCTCGATTTTACGCTGTAGATACGTTCAACGACAAACCTTGTAAAACGAAACAGAACACTCATATAAAACAGGAGGATATGTTCAAGCCGTAGATATAAACATAATTACCATGTAAAAAAATAATAATTTTTTTTTTTACATTTACAAAATTAACATCTAACCTCTGATAGAATTAAACAACGAATGTCGGTATAAAAATATGAAACAAAATCTACTTATCTACTACATTATAATGACGCCAATGTTCAACGCAACGCCACTCAGTGCACTGTGCAGATTATGTACTAAATGAGTGCGTCTAATGTATATAAAACCAAAAATTGAAATTTTTTTTTTGAAAATTTTTGAACCGTGTTAAAGCGAAACCGCGTCGTAAATCGAGGGATAGGTTTACTACAAAAGTCGTTTAGTTTTTTTTTAACTTCATATCATCTAAAACACTAACGATCCGTACATTTAACATCATCCCACAACTCACTTCAAGTAATAATTAAATAAATTTGTATTTTAGATGGATATTTATGAAGTAAATGATAACTTAATCGAGACCCTATCAAAAGATCATAAAATATTTACTGTGTCCAGAGAATTTTTTATGGCAAATGAAAATGCCGACAAAATTAAAATTGTCAAAAATGTTCTCGTAGAATATAAACGAATTCCGAATATTGAACGAAGAAAACCGAAAAACGATCAGGAATCTTTGAAATGTCGTCTTATTGGCAACAATTACTTTCCATCGAAAAACTATTACGCCGCCTTGGAGTGTTACAATGAAAGTATTTGTTTAGCCACCCAAGAATCTGAATGTTTAAGCGTTGCCTATGCAAATCGTTCGGCAGCGTATTTTGAATTGAAATTGTACGATCACTGTTTGAGAAATATTGCTCTTGCCAGAGAAGTTGGATGTCCTGATCGGCTGATAAGTAAATTGGCCAAACGTGAGTTGGATTGCCGTAAATTGATAAAAACCCAAAAGATAAAAGAAAAACCATTTGTGCCAAAGTTGAGTCATCCAGCAAATCCGAAAATTCCGTTTATCGCCGATTGTTTGGAAATGAAAGAAACCAAAGAATGTGGTCGATTCATTATCACTAATAAAGATCTAAAACCGGGAGAAATAGTCGCAATTGAAGATAGCTTTTTCGATTTTTTACTTCCGACATTTCAATATCAAAGATGTGCCAATTGCCTTATTGAGAATTTTCTAAATCTCTTACCGTGCAAAAATTGTACGAGCGTTATGTTCTGCAGCCAGGAATGTTATGATGAGGCACAAAATGGCTTTCACGGATATGAATGTCCGATCATTGATTATTTGTTTGTGCTTTTCAATAAAATTCATTTGTGTGCGATACGAACGACAATAAAAGCATTTCTTAGCTTTCCATCGGTCACAAAACTTATTGAATTTGTAAAGGAAGTCGATAAATCAAAGATAAATGTATTCGATATGGACAACACTAATTTATCGCCAGATGAGAGATATCAACAAATACACACATTGGCAACGAATCAAGACAAACGATCAACATCTGATCTATTCCAAAGGGCCACCATTGCGGCCGTTGCCTACACTCAACTCATAGAACATACGAAATTTTGTGACATTCTAAATACCGAAGAAGAACGCGATATTTTAATGGAACTTCTATATCGCCATCTACAAATAGGACCCACAAATTTCCATAGCTTGGATATGATTGAGAAATCAACGGAAGTCACGTACTGTAGTAGTGCGTATGCCTTTTGTAGTCTCTTGAATCACTCATGTGCTCCAAATATTTTGCGACATTCATTTGGTACAAAGATGGCAGTGTATGTTTTGCGTCCAATTAAAAATGGCGAAGAATTACTTGATAATTACGGGTAATAATTAGAATCTGTCCAACATAAATGTTCATCATTTTTTTATTTTCTCCTTAGCTTCCATCATGCCCTGGAGTTGAAGAATAGTCGTCAGACATCACTTAAAAATCAATATAATTTCATGTGTAACTGTGACGCATGCAAAAATGACTATCCATTATATACGCAGTTAGATATTCGACCAATACCGAAACTGTTCACTGAATATGTTAAGAAACGATTGGATCAATTTGATCGAAAGTTTGCTCAAGACAATTGGCAGAAATATTGTAAATTTTTGGAGACATATGATGTGCATTATCCTTGTGTAGAGGTGTGTGATGTTCAGGAGATGCTGAAACGGTGTTTGCATATATTGATTGGAAATATCTCTATAAAATCGCCTATATAAATTTATTTATGTTACTTAATATTTCGTGAATTGGAATTAAGTGTAAAATGAATTACTAATTAAATATCAAGTCTTACTATTGATTTAATTTTTTTTTTACCACATGGAGTAAATTCGGATATTCTTAATATTTTTAGTGACAAAGTCGCCGCCATTTTTCCTTCATTAATAAATCGATAAAAAACAATAGCTCATTCTATAGACTAGGCGCAGTGAGAACTAACCTATGACCAGGGTTGTTAAAGTAACACTTTTTTCCGAATTTGTTACATTTGTTACAAAACTTGTAATGAATGAAACTAATACGATTCCGACCAATTCAGTTTGCCAGATACATGAAATAACTACATCACTTTAGAATTGTTCAAAAATTATGTTAGAATGGCGAATTGGCGACAACCATTGCGTTGAAAAATGGGTATCAATTTTGGGAACAAATATATGTAGCAAATGTAACTTGATTTTCGTCGTGTAACATTTACATTTGTTACCCTGCCTATGACATGCGTGGTCAGAAGTAACACGTCAAGACACTTTTGGTGATACGCATCGTTTATGAACCGTTAATCCGCTTCAAAATCACATTTACAATACAATTTTTGTATTTCTTATTTAAAACTTTGATTTGAAACATTAATTATTAACTATGTTAACTTAATGAAGGATAGCGATAGCAAATGAAGAAGGGAGATAAGAATAACAAGTTGTAGTCAGTCAGTCAGTCAAACTATACGTATAAAAATAATAGAAATGGAGTGGTTTTAAAAGAACTAAATTAAATACGTGTGGAAGCGTTCTCTAAAAAGTTTCAGATTCAATTTCCGGACAGGTAAGAGAAAAATAGAAAAGAATAGCCTGATATAGTGTACAAAAGTGGCCATCCTGAATCTCGGAGTCAAATTCAATCGAAATAATCGAGTGTGGTGCATTACACACATTAAAAATCAAATTTGGATAATCGCTTGACCTGCTCATCTGGAAGAGCATTCAACAAAAGATTTTGGTTTTTTTTTGTGGACGCTTCAACTACCGCATGTTTTGAGTTGCATTGATTTTTTTTTGTTGATGTCGTAGAATTTTTGGTTGATCCTTTATTAATAGACAACTCTCTGTTTTATGTACTTGCTTAGTTTACTTCCTTTCCCAAACAAAATCAAAATTGTTAATTAATTAATTTTAATACAAAATTTAGTAGTAGGAAATTAAAAAAAATATATTTTCTAGATGGATATCCTTAATATATCGAATATTTTAATCAATCTCTTAACAAGAGATGGCAAATTGGAGGAAACGTCATTTCAATTTAGTTCTGCTGACAGAGCCACTAGAGTTAAAATTATCCGATATTTACTGCTAAGATATCATCTAATTCCGGATTATGAACAAAGAAAACCGAAGAACAACGAAGAATCGTTAAAATGGCGTATGTGTGGTAATGATTTTTTTTCAAAGAAAAATTATTTTGCAGCCATGGAACATTACAATAAAAGTATTTGTTTGGCCACCAAAGAATCGGAATATTTAAGCGTTGGCTATGCAAATCGTTCGGCTGTATATTTTCAATTGAAATTGTACGATCACTGTTTGAAGAATATTGAGCTTGCCAGAGAAATTGGATGTCCTGATCGGCTGATCAATAAATTAGCCAAACGTGAGTTCGATTCCAAAAAATTAATAAAAACCCAAAAGAAACAAAAGAATAAAGAAAAACCATTTGTGCCCGATATAAGTGGTCCAGTAAATCCGAAAATTCCGTTTATCGCTGATTGTTTGAAAATGAAAAAAAACGAAGAAAAGGGTCGATACATTATCACTAATAAAGATCTAAAACCTGGAGAATTGGTAGCATTTGAAGATAGTTTTGTACACATTTTACATGATCAGAATAAATATCAGAGATGTGCCAATTGTCTAAAAGAGAATTTTCTAAATCTTATTCCATGTGAGTTCTGTACAAAGACCATGTTTTGTGGCAAAGAATGTTATGATGAGGCACAAAATGGTTTCCACGAATATGAATGTCCGATCATTGATTATTTATTTCAAAATAAAAAAACGTTTTTTCCTGCAATACGAACAACGATAAAAGCCTTTTTGAGCTTTGGATCTCCATCGAAGTTGGTTGCATTTGTAAAGGAAGTCGATGAGTCCACGATAAATATGTTTGATATGGACAACACTAATTTATCGCCGGATAAGAAATATCAGCAAATACACACATTGGCAACGAATGAAACAAAACGGTTGAATATAGAATTGTTCATTTTAAGTGTACACGCGGCTATTGCATATCATCAACTAATAAAATACACGAAATTTGGCGATATTCTAAATACTTGTCACGAACGTGCTCTATTGAGGGAACTTCTACTTCGTCATACGCAAACGAGCAAAATGTGTTTTTGTGATATGGAACATTTTACTATCGATGATAAATACATATCTGTCGGTGGTGGAGTTTATAGATTTGGCTGCTTACTAAGCCATTCATGTTATCCAAATGTTCTTCGTGTCTTTTATGGTACAAAATTGGCAATTTACGTTATACGGCCAATAAACGCAGGCGAAGAATTATCTGATAATTATGGGTACATTTTATACATTACTTGAATCCTAATCAAATGACATATTCTAATTTTATTTGTATTAGACACAGTTATAGATTGCACTCAAAAATCGATCGTCAATTATGGCTACAATTACATTTTCGTTTTCTATGTCATTGTGAAGCTTGTGAAAATAACTATCCTCTAGCGAAGAATTTGCCAATAGCCAGACATCAGCTGCCTATAGCAATACTTGGAGATATAATTCGATTAAAAATGGTTAACAACACAATCACACCGGAAAATTATAAAAAATTTTATAAAAGAGAAATGAAGAGATTTTCCGATTATTTGGTAGACCAGGGATCTTCTTCTCCTTGTCAACAGATACTGATGGTCGAGATGGCCCTGCGTAGTTGTTTACTTTTGTTTCCTGATAATAGATTTTTTAAATTATTTTGCAAACAAACCAATTAACTGAACTTTTTTATTTTATCTTAACACTGAATATTTTTGTTGTTTTTTCATGTTTTTTTATGTTTTTTTTTTTTAATTTTATGAATATATTTTTCTATTTAGTATCTGAAATTTGCAATTTTGTTTTTTAAGAATAAGTAATGGGATAGCATTAGGTAAGTGGCGACCATTTTTGAGTGAACCACAACCACACCACACTCTACATCTACTTAACCGACACCATTTCAAACTCAAATGATGTAATTGAATAGTGGAAGACATAGAATAGATAAAGGCGACAAATTGATTGAAATCTTTGAGTAGATAATATATAAGGAGAGCATATCGTATATCATCTGCCATGACATAAAATATGCACACGTCAGGTGCAGTAGTACGTGGGAATGGAAAATTCGTCATTTTCATTTAATCAAAAATGACAGAAAGAGAGCAAAACAACGATTTTATACTCTCTGAAAACTGTCCACAAAATTGAATTGCAATGCACAACTTGTCAAGCACTTCTCTACCAAGAGAGATAATGGCGGGCATTTTCTTTTAAACTGAATCGTACTTTTTGTGCTTAATGTTCCTTCTTCTTTGGTAGAAACATTTCATAATTTTAATTCAACGAAAAGAAAGAGAAAAAAAAAATGCAATTTAATTTGCAATAATGGCTGCTATTCGTGTCAAGAATTTTCAAAAACCTACTCATCGTTCTCAGAATTTAATTATAAATATTTTCGTACATTTTTCATTTTTAGAAAATGTTAACCCTTTAAGGTCCTAAAGGGTTAACTTTTAAAAATGTATTAATACAGTAAAAACTCAAAGAATGTCTCCCTGAATAAATTTAGTTGTATTTTAATTTTTGTTTAGTCAACTCTTTCACGTTCAAAATGTATGGACCTTAAAGGGTTAACTTTTTCCAAAAATTTTATTTGGCAAAAAATGCTTGAAATTCAAAATAATATAAAAATACAGTTTCAAAACCATATCTTTCGTACTAAGAAAGTTTAAAATGGTGTCACTTCTTACACATACAGTCAAGTCGGGTAAAATAAGGAAAAGGAATATTTTGTATGAAAAAGTCGAAATTTAGTCATTTCTCCTAGTTTTTAGAATTGATATCTAAGAAAATCTATGATATTTAGATATCAATCCTAACAACTAGGAAAAATTACTGAATTTCGACTTTTTCATACAAAATATGCCTGTTCCCTATTTTACCCGACATGATTATGTGTAGGTTTATTTATTGTGTCAAAATTATCATAATTTATCACAATACATACTTTTTAGAAGTAAAAAATAAAAAGTAAAAAAATCCAAAATTTAAAATTCGTCCCTGAAGAGGTTAAAAACGGTCAAGATGTTCTGTGGAATAAACAATTTTTTTCTCCATTTTCTTTCGTCAAAATTACGTAAGTTTTTTAAAAAAAAAAAATTGTCCCATGATGATTGAATCAATAATTCTCACAAGCCGCCACTGTTTTTCCGTAATGGTACAATCCTTGGAAATCAGTTTGAATTTTTCCCATACAATTTAACGCCTTAGCCTCAGTGTTCTCCATTTTCTTTCGTCAAAATTACGTAAGTTTAAAAAAAAAAAAAAAAAATAGTCCCATGATGATTGGATCAATAATTCTCACGAGCCGCCACTGTTTTTCCGTAATGGTACAATCCTTGCAAATCATTTTTTCTATACAACGCCTCAGCCTCAGTGTAGGTGCAGAAATTATACTAATTAAGAAATCGATAAACGTTACAATAGAAAAATTGCGCAGTTCCAACTTCATATTGGAAAAAAATAATTAATTTTTAATATAAAAAAAAATGTGAATTTTGTACCTACTTAATTATGGGTTTGCTACCGCCTGTCTGCATGTTTTAGCTGTGCGGTAGTGCATCCATAAACAATGAAGATACTGTAAAATCACAGTTGTTATTATTAATTGTTTTTTTGTTGTATACATTGCTAGATATTCTCTAACTCGACTAGTATTTAGTTTTTATTTTTGCATCAATTTTAAGTTTTAAGACAAAATCACATAATTTCTATTTTCTAAATTTTGTTTATTAATTATTTATTATATGTGCACAAGGACAATTATAGTAATTATAGTTTTTTAAAATTTGTTAAATATATCTTCCCAATTCCAAATTATCTATAAGGTTAGTTTCCATATTTAACGCCTGCGTTTACATAAATTAATTTTGTATTTTATTTTAGATGGATTTCGATGACATATGCCATAAATTAGTTGATTCCCTGACGGCCGATAATAAATTTGAGTCAATATTGTCCGAATTCACATCGATTGCAAATGCCGAAAAAGTCAAAATTATCAAACGGGGTCTTTTGGAATATAATCAAATACCCGATGTACAACAAAGAAAACCGAAAAGTGACCAGGAATCGATTCTAGTACGTCTAAGCGGTAATGATTATTTTGAAAAGAGCTACTATTTTGCTGCCTTGGAGCACTACAATAAAAGTATCTGCTATGCGACCAAAGAACCGGAATGTTTGAGCGTTGCCTATGCAAATCGTTCGGCAGCGTATTTTGAATTGAAATTGTACGATCACTGTTTGAAGAATATTGAATTGGCCAGAGAATTTGGGTGCCCCGATAGGTTGATCAGTAAATTGGCGAAACGTGAGTTCGATTGCAAAAAATTGATGAGAACGCAAAAGAATCAAACGAACGCAACCAAACCAATAATGCCAAAGTTAAGTTATCCAGCAAATCCGAAAATTCCATTTATCATCGATTGCTTGGAAATGAAAGAAAACCCAGAAGAGGGTAGATTTATTGTCACCAATAAAGATTTATCGCCGGGCGATTTGGTTGTGCTCGAAGATAGTTTTCTGCACATTTTAGAGCCCGAGTATCGATATCAAAGATGTGTTAATTGCCTGAAGGAGAATTGTCTAAATCTCCTGCCATGCGAACACTGTACACACGCAATGTTCTGCAGTAAAGAATGTCTAGAGATGGCACAAAATGATTTCCATGGTTTTGAGTGTCCGATAATGGATGGTTTATTTACATTTAAAAATCATATGCAGGGAGCTATACGAACGACTATCAAAGCTTTTTTGAGTTTTCCCACCCTCTCGAATCTTGTTTCATTCGTCAACGAAGTGGACATATCGAAGATAAGTATGTTCGATATGGACAACACAAATCCATCGCCAGAAGAAAAATATCACCAAATACACACATTGGAAACGAATCAAGCAAAACGATCGGCTAACGAACTATTTCCGATTGCTGTACTGGCGGCTGTTGCCGATCACGTACTCATGGAATACACGAAATTTCGTGACATAATACAGACGGACGAAGAACATGATGTGTTGGTCGAGCTGTTATTTCGACATTTGCAAACAAACAATACATGCTTTTATAGCTTAGATTATACGGTGGCCGTCAACAATAGCATTACGTTCGCCCATGGAATCTATAGATTTTGCAGCCTTCTGAATCACTCATGTTCACCAAATATTTTGCGCGTTTTATATGGCACCAAATGGGCCATTTATGTGATACGAGTAATTAAAAAAGGTGAAGCCTTATTAGATAATTATGGGTAAGTAACATTGAAGAAATGTTGTTCCGTGCAGTCAATTGTATTAAAGACAATTTCTATTTAGATACCATCATATTCGACAGCCAAAGATCGAACGTCAAACCGAACTTCAATTGCGGTATCATTTTGCGTGTCATTGCAAAGCCTGCGAGAATGACTATCCAATATTGGAGCAATTGCCAATGGCCACCCATCTAATACCCACAGCATTGCTGATGGACATAAATCGATTGGGAAAATTTAAAAAGAAAATCATTCAACAAAATTATAAGGAGTTTCGGGGAAAAATGAGAAAGTTTACCGATTATTTGGTTAAATATGATTCATGCTATCCATGTGATCAGATGGTGATGGTTGATAATGCCTTTCACAATTATTTACTGTTGTTTGCTGATAATGCGCCATTTAAATTATTTTGCGAGAGCAGTGCACTTAATTGAATTTCACTTAACGCACAAAAAGAGTTATTTGTTAGTTAATTACTTTGTAAAATATCAATAATTTTTTAAAGAGATTAAATGCCAATCTTTATAGGAAACTATAGCAGAGTTTATTGCATTAATAACTGAAATTTTTTATTCGGATCCCATAATTTGGATGGCTTATATACAATACCCGCTAACTCATTTTTACCGATATTTTTTTATTGCATAGAATTGATGTTAATGGTTTATGCAACCCTGCACCTATGGTAAAATTAGCACACAGTTTGTTTTTTTTGTAATCCGCTAACTCTCATCAATACGCTATTAAAAACAAAGTTTTTAATCTCTCTTTATATAAGTACATAAAAGTTAGTTAGCGGGTATTGTGTATAAGCCATCGATATATTATATTAAGAGTATGTCAAATATTAGGTGGGCAACATCTGAACTAACATCGTTCTTAAAAACGACTGAATTCGTATTGTTAGAGGACGCTAGTCTTCCCGCGTTTCTCTCTGTACATGTACAATTGTACAACAAGTAGCCATTTACCGCAGAGAATTTATTAGTGATAAGAAGAATTAAAATCAAATTGATTAACTAAACTAAATATTATCAATACGTTGTTGTTGTTTTAACGTATCACATCTTCGTCCAGTGTCGTATTATAGGCAAGGAAATTGGGAAATAGACGCTATTGTCACGTGGGCTCACATTGCATGCTGGGGTAAGCATTTTTTAAGGAGTCAATTCTGGATTTGTACAAAATAAAGTCTGATCTTAGTTGTAGCTAGTGTGACCCTTGTTTTTTACCACTTTACCGCTTGGTTCTAATATAAAAACAAAATTTTAAAATCTTGTTGTACCTTTTAAATTTTGTAAACAATAAGGGATGTTCTAGTAAATATAGTTCGAACTTATAAGACGTGTAGTTTATAAATATAATTCCGTTAGTCCGGAAATTTACTGTGTTACCTAAATTTTAGAGACTTGAAAATGTTTTGCTACTTAAATGCTTAAATAACTTCTCCAAACGAAAGAAACCCGTCCAAGGTTTGAAACATTTTTTTTTCTGTGGGATCCCTAACTTTTGAGTTATTGTGAGTAAAATAAAAAAAAAACAATTTTTATAAAATTAACCCAGCTCCTAATAAGTTGGGTTTGGACTATACATGTCAGAACACTAGATTATCTAGGAATTAGTCATTTTAAATAATAAAATAACCAATTTATTGAGAAAAAAAATTAAAATTTAGGTTTCTATATTTTAAATTTGACTAGTTTAATATGAGATGGTCAATTTACATATGGCAGGCATCAAATCAAAAATTATAGAGTGGCCATTTATAGTACAATTGTACTATAACCGTAGTAGAATTTATATTAATTAACCGTAGTAGAATTTATATTAAATTAACTATAAAACTTCTAAAAAGTATTAGGATAATTCCGATAATTGAGGATTCTACAGTATATGGATAAAAAAAAATACTTCTACTTATTCCTAAGATTAATTATTTTCGGTTGTAATGAACAATTAAAAAGTTATACTCTGGAGTAGTTGATTCATTGATTTATATTTTAAAATTATTGTAATTCATCTATGGATTTCGTTACACAATAGTTATGATTTGCATTTGAAGGGTTTACAAATCATAAATTTATTTGGTTTTATTAAAATAATTTTGAAATGGGTTTTTTGGGTTAACACCGAAGTACCACGAATTATGTTCGTGTACCGTAGAGGATTTGTATTTCCATGTTTCACCCATTTATTTACATTTTAACATTTTGTTTTGAATAATTCGCATTCGTTTTTTGTGCTCCTTTATTTTTTGTTTAAAAATATCAGTAACAAAATAACAGTAAGTAAAATGAATATTACTAAAATTATTACTATAAAAACGAAAACTTTATTTAATTGCACAGTAAATGCTCGTTATTAGTGTATTAATAAGAGTTATAAATATATTGAGTGTTTTATTCATAATTAAATTTTCGGTTGGCTTTATTCACAGAAATGAAATCATTGTTAATTACCAAGAATTTAGTAACAAAAAAAAGTTAAAAACCTCGATTTAATTGTAGTTTCACTGAACCTACATATGTGTGGCCAATTTTGTTTTTTTTTCATTTTCGGGGAATTCCCTAATTGTTAATATTTTGTGAAATTTATTGTGTGAAAATCGAATATTTGCGTTCTTGATACCAACAAATAAATGTCGAATTTCTCTATAAGTTTAGGGTTACCATATTTAATTTCAGAAAAAGAGTATATTTTTTTATAAATCGTAATAAAAAAGAGTACAAAAAACACCCCCCCCATTAGAAAAGCCGAAATCGGTTTTTTTGTGACATCTACGAGACTAGGTATTCTACAGTCTACTTGAGCTTCAGTTACAAGTTTTACAGT
Source organism: Platyura marginata (assembly GCA_026745375.1). Lineage (NCBI taxonomy): Eukaryota > Metazoa > Arthropoda > Insecta > Diptera > Keroplatidae > Platyura > Platyura marginata. The sequence continues at coordinate 17,367 of JANSTT010017347.1, forward strand.
ACAAAAAAGGCAACGAAAAGAAGAATTTTGATGTTATGTCAAAATAAACTCATTACTGCTGCGACAACAACAACAC
>JANSTT010017348.1:0-17437 GCA_026745375.1 Platyura marginata
ACCAAAGTCGATAGATTAGCGCGTTAGTACTTGGTGAAGAAATGACTTGACACCAATTTGAGTACCAACTTTTGGTCAAATACAAGTACTAGCGGTAGTACTCGGTGAAGAAATTGGCCGTAAGATAAATTTTATTATCTATGTAATGTTGCTATGTTGAGGGTTGAGCTAAATACAATGAAAGCTCTAATAGACCAATTTATAGCTTAAATTATTATTAATGTTCACGTGAATGTACCTTTTCTTGATTACCATGATAAAAAAGGCTTTTCACATAAGTACACCTGATATTACTTCCAGATGATTAGATTTCAACAATATATACTTAATTAAATTAATTAAAATTTGTTTGCCTACATGGAAGATTATACTTTTATTGTATGAGGAAAACATGAAATGTCTTTGTGATCTTTCATATTTAACATAAAATAAACACTTAAAATGTACCAACATACATATACATACATATGGTATGCTCTAATAATTATTTCACAGCTATAATCATAATTCAAAAACATGAAAGTGGTATCTTAACACCTTCATAATAATGGGTGTTTAAGTTGGAAAATGCTTCAAAAGGATGTTGATATCTAAAACAGAAAACTTTGCTAAAAGATACCGCGATATGTACAATGTACATATGTATGTATGTATGTACATATTTACAAATATATAGTATATTAGCACAAACACTCCTTTTAGTTTACTGACAGTGTTCAAAGTTGCTGGGTAAAATGTTAAGATATTTGGAAAAGTTTCAACCGAAAGGTTGTGAAATGGTATAACTAAGAATATTGTATTGTTTGATTAAGTTACATTTAAGTATAAATTATAATATTTAGTAAATTTTGTGACACATGTTGAATGTATTGATTTAATGGGAAGAAAGTTTATGATTCGTTAATGCATGAATTAGTAAAAGTTTTTAATTTAAATAACTATACGAACAATTCTATTCTCCTATACAAGAAACGCTCAATTCCATTTCAGATAATAAATTGGAACCTTTCACTATTGTTTAAATCTACTTTTTCAGAAATTTTAATTTTTTTTAAATTCCATATTTATATTAAGCTACCAAAAAAAAATTTACTTGTTGGGTATCCGAAGATACAGAAAAATAGCTTAACATTTATCTGGAAGCTCTAGTAGGAATTTCAACACCATTGTCTTTCTCGTGAAATTCTAAGTCGAATTCCGGCCAAACGGCTGAAGCTAGAAAGCTGAGTAATATCTCTGTTGTTTTTGGAGCAAATCGGACAAAAAATAGGGGAGGCTGTGGTATAGGGTTCACCTAATTTTCACATAAACCATTCATTTACTCGAAAGTTAGTCAAAATGTAGAAAAAATGAATATGACAACAATTATAGAGAATACAAAAATGAAGATTTCATTCATAGACCAAAAAGTTGTACGACCTACCGTTATGGCGCTGCAATCAATTTTATTGATTTTCTAGGATTTTTAATCATTTAATCGAAAAGTATTTAGATTACGGAAAAAATGAACACGATGAAAATGATGGAGAATAAAAAGAAGATTTCATTCATCAATTTTATGTCTTTTTTTTAATCATTAGTATTTAATTTACACAATTATATTTATTGTACAGACAAAAAGTTGTAAATAACAAACAAGTACTCATACGGGTATATTATAATCGGCGTAGCCAATTTTTCCTTCTTTACTGGTTTTTTAGTTATGCTAAGTATTGCAAATACTTCATTTAAAAAATTATTTCCAGTTTTTCTTTTCCAATCAAAATTAATTATGTTGATTAACTATAGTCATTTATTAGAAAAATTACAAAAGAAAAAAATCCCATATGCTGCAACATTAAAATCCAATTAACATAATAATTCTCTCAAGTGTTCACTTTTAATTAATTTTTACATTATTCAACCGATTATGATATTGTTCCAAACTTTTTTTCGATGAAAACTTATGAATATTTTATAGATGAAAGCTTTTCCATTTACGTCCGACTCCATTACCTAACTACACTATACGAATATAATAGTATAGATATAGACCATCTTTATACTCAGATATATATATACATATATATGGTATTTGTATATAGCTTCGTAGCTTCCTTAATTAATTTCTTACTCTCCAAAGAAGGAGTGATTATAAGGATTCACTTGTTCGGTGTTGTTGTACAATCTGCATTTAAAATGCATTTTTTTTTGTATATATGTACGTACTTACAAGTATACATCTACTTATTATATGTAGAACGAAAAAGTTCATCTCCTACATAAAAGATAATGAAATATGTGTGAGCATAAAAGTGGAGTTTCCATTATATGTGCGATTTCTTTATATAATATAGAATTCAAAGAAAATTAATAAAAAGTAAGGAAAGAAGTTTATAGTAATTTTAATGGAATGGAATGTGGAGTGGATGTATTGTATAACAGTAGTATAGTCAATTTCTAATAAACATTCTTTAAAATCGTAGTTTTCTGGGAAAGCTTAAGGCTCTTTCAAATATTTAGCCGTACAAAGCTACTTCCTGAATATTTTTAATGAAAAATTGGAAATCAACTTTCTTCAGTCAGAAGATTTTAATTAAAAAAAAAAAAAATTTCATTTATGAAAAAAAATTAACAAAACTAAATCTAATATTGGCTCTCTACATTTTTTTTTGTTATAATTTTGGAAAGCTCTTTTGAGTTCCGATAATCCTTTTGTTTTCGTGAGAAAGGAATAAAAAAACATCACTGAGGAGATCCGTATTTGGAGGTATTACTGTTTGTCTAAAATAACACTGTCAAGAAGATAGTCCATCATCGGAATTTTAGCGCTGTCTTAATTTCTGTGCGTAATTAATTAAAATATATTAAATAACATATCCAGTAATTATGCCAACGCTTATAGATCCTTACAATTCTTCCTGTAGATCATTTTTCATTTATTGAAACATCTTTCTGTGTGATGTAAACAATAGATTGTTAATTAATCTTAATGTAAATTATAGTGTAAATTTCGCTGTATCCTGTCCACTATCCACGTTACTTCTTAATAATTCGATTGTGTATACGTAATTCTGTAAACAAAAAAAGGGAGAGAAGAAACGGTCAAACGGTCAAGCTTCGGATCAGTTCAGTTCCAACGATCAACATGGTGTCAGAAGTGTTTAAAACAAATATAAAAAAAGTATAAAGTACTTGACAAGAACAAGAACATAAGTGGATTGTACACTTTGAAGAAACCAAATATTACTAGACACAAACATTCGAATCAAGCAACTGGAACGGAACTTAAGACAAAGGAACAAGGAACCTACATACACAAAGAAGGAAAACATATAAAATACACGTTCCAACCATCCCACACACAAAAATAAATTTATTTAATAAAAAATCAGATTCTTTTAACGCAACGGCTATTGGGTAGAATAATACCCAAAAATAGAGCAATCTTAGAAAAAATCTAACTAGAACAAGGTGAGAGGTCTCGCGAATTGGTTTTCATGGACAGGTAGATGAAGGATAGGATTACTCAAAAATAATTTGGGGATCATATAGTATCATGCCTTGAGGGTTAGTTAGCGGATCGGAAAAATTACAAAATCGTAAAAATTGCATGGAAATAGCTCTGGAAAATTGGGGAAATTTAAAAATCGGAAAATACTCCTTGTGTTTAATAGCTTTAGGTGTTCTCTATTTGACAAAAATTTATTCACCTTGGTGGGACCACTCCACCTGGGCAACAGGTAAGATTTCATGACAAAATACCCAATTTGCTGTTAGAGGACTCTAAAAATAGTCAAAATGCGGGATTATATATTCGAAAAACATGGAGGAATACATGTCATATTAGTGGCTGTGTATTTAGCGGTGTCTGTGAGAAGTTTCGTCAAAATCGAAGGAAGGAATCGGGGATCAGCCGTTAATGGGTTAAACAAAAAAAAACAATCTTGTGTTTTAAAATCAGCGTTAATTTTAAGCATTATAGTTTCCTGGTGAGCCAGGGTTGTTACATGTTGGTTCGTCAGGAATTTTTTTTTTTAATTCTCCGATGGGTAAAATCTATATTATTCGACGTACAGTATCTCTTTTGGAATTCGGAAGAAACAACGGATCGCATGACCAAGAAAGAGGTCATTGTGTCTTGAGCCCTTAACATCCAATTTATGGTAATTTAATTGAGTGAGCGAGCATATAGGGATCTATGTATTTAATCCGAATATACAGTAAAATAATAATTGCTTTGTGAGTGATGTTTGTAATGGGATGAATGATAAATGGTCAATTCATTATCCGCACACACACACACATATTTTGCCAGCTAAAAAAAGCACGAAACACCATTTCCGCTGAGTAAGCTCTGAGAATTGTTTGACTTGCATGGCAATTTTTTGCGTCGATATATTTACGGAATGACTTTGAAATATTACGATCATAAACAATTCCTTCTCGATAAACCCGTAAACGTTTTACCGGAAAAAATGTTCTTTTTTTTTTTTTTTTTGGCTCTGCATTAAATGGACCTTTTCTTCTTTGGCTAGAAATTATTAACAACATAAATAGAAAAATCCTCGTCCAATAAAATATTACCTTAGGTTTTTCATCATCCTTTTCTTTTCGTATATGATTTTAATAAATTTTTTGTAACAGCCTCGCACGTTATACAAATTTATAAATGTTCATCGTTGGCAAAGGTTATAACGTCTTAATCGCCTTGCCGAAAATATATTCCCTTAGGGTATATACATAAGTTAATCATCAAGAAGACCCCACGGTATACCAATCCGCGATAAATAGAGAAATTTTGCTACGTGCCACATTATTGCTTGCGCGGTAAAAACTTCCAAAAAAACAAATAACCAAAAGTGTGATTGTAATTAAAATGTACATCTGGTAATTAATTTTGACAGTGTGACGCAATGTCGGGCTTGGTAAATAATTTTCGCAAAATCGTTTGATTCAAAAATAATTTTGAACATTAGGCGACAATGTAAATATACCTAGACGAAGGTATTTACAATATTAATATTTATGCGTCTTCAACAAATGGCGGCAAATATATAAGTACGAGTATTGATAAATTACGAGTGGTTGAATGAAATTACAAGAAACATTAATCAAAATTTCTTTAGTAATCGAAAATTAATTGGCCTTGGTGTGGCTGATGGTTTTATATACGAGTACATACCTTAGTATTTATGTATTAAAAGTAAGTAAGTAAGAAGTTGCGGTATATATTCGAAAGTTTGTCTCATCGGCAATAATTATACAAAAAAAAAAATAAAAAATTTTACGTAATAGAAAAGAAAATGTAATAGAAAAGACTTGTCGATAAAAGTTCCACAAAACTTTATTGGCACAATTTACAACTCACTCCCCCACTAAATCATACGATTTGTGGATGGAGACAATTTATCAAGTTAATGTGCCTTTTTGGTTTAATAATTTTATTGGACGGTGTGTGGTGGCTATATTATTAGAGCTTTTTTGGAGGGTACCATTTTGTGTACTTAAAATTTTATATAGAATAAATGCGCTAGCTCTGGGTAAGAAGTGCTTAGTTAGGAGTTTTCTTTTCGTTTGACTTTGTGAAATAATACAAAGAGTTACGAGTTAATAAACAAAAATGGTAATTATGACAGAGTATGAAAGTTTGAGTTTATTGCCGACATTGATAAATTAAATTATTTTGTGTAACATGGAAACTTTTCGGTGTTAATTTCAAATTGATTTATTTAAGAAAATTTTCGATGGTTGTTCTTCAAACAAGGGCTATATTTTCAAATGGATGTCGTTTAAAAATAAATTGTTATTAAATTGTTTATATACATAAATTTGTTGGTAATACAGATTTTATATTAAAAATTAATATGTAGGGATGAATTATTTACGCATACTGTACAGTACATCTTATAGCGTGGAATTAAACATTACATGCAAAAAGTTCGATTTACACAATATTCGTTTGTATCAATTGTTGGAACCTAATAATGAACATGGTGCACTTTAATTACGCAACTTTTCATTGTGCAAATGACCCCTCTTCCACTCCCATCCCCCTTACCAGCGCCCATGATCGCAGTGTACAGTTTTGGTATTTATTCTGAATTTTTCAAAATGAGTTTTCATTTTTCAATATAAAATGTTTGTCATTTTTTGGCGTTTAATATTGTGATATAGGAAAACTCACCTAAAAATGATTGGAAAAGTCTAAACATTTATTGGAAGAAATCGTTGTTTGGAAAACTTTTTTTTTCCTGCCAATTAGGGGTTTTGTATATGTATGTGTAATGTAATATCAGGGGAAAAAAATATTTTGATGGCCTTCGCACGTTAGGGTGGTACATTTCGATAGGAAATAGTGTAGAAAACATGTTGAGTCAGTTTAAGATTTTTTTAGGTTTTTTTTTGCTCTTGACTTTTTAAAGCGAACTCCGAAAATTTCTATTATACTCCGTTTTTGGTTACTACTCTGACAAACTGTAAAACGACAGCACTAAAGGTACTGCCACAAAGAGCGCGGTCTGCCCGCCGCGATCTCTCATTTTTTGACCGCGCGGCAGGGCGTTCTCTTGTAATACACATAATTATATCCATGCAGCCGGGCACACAGAGCACGGTCTGCCGCGGCGTTCTAGGCGAGACCGCCGCGGTCAGATTTTCTAATGCATTGAAATACAAAATATTTTTTGCCCGCGGCGGTCTGTCAAAAATGTGGTTATTGATTGCAATTTTGGTTGAATTGAATGAAATTTTGATAAATAATGTGAGAAAACATGCATTTATTTTTGACATTAATAATAAAATTGACAAATTTTTCGAGTATTTCGTTTGTTGGTCGATTAGTGAGCCTAATAGATGTCGTTGCAAGAATAGGTTATGTAATTTCTTCAGTTTTTGTTATTATAGTTGTTCTCTGTTTATTACGAAGGTAATTATGTAAAAAACATATTTTTTTACAATGCGTGAGATCGTTTAAATCTCCGGGCAATCGCGGTAGATCACTTTCTGTGTGTCGTCTCCAGATCGCTGACGGTCGCAGTCAGATCCGCAGACCGCGCTCTGTGTGGCAGTACCTTAATAGTAGGTACCTATGCGCGAATCGTTCAACACAATTGACAGCCTTTGCGCATGCGCAATGAAAATAAAAAGAGAGAAAATCAACGGTGTTGAGCGAAAATATGTTTGGTGGCGGTGGGGTGGACATCTCTAACAAAATTTGTTGTACTACAATCTAGAAAGGTTTGTTCTAATTTGGTCCTCTGTTATATTTATTCTCTTTGATTTTCACTCATCATTTAGTATTGTAAAAATTAATCTATAATTCTATAAAATGGCTACCAAATATTCTTATTTTGAAAGTAAAGCTCCGTTGTAATAATTACTAACAATACACATCATTGATAGAATTAAATTGGGGAGGGGGGTAAAATTAATTAATTTTAGCTTTTCAGCTTAACCTTGGTCTAATTTGCATGCGAGTTGACGTTTATTTTATAATAAAAAAATTTTAAATAATTATTTTCATAAAAATAGCAGATTTTTGTATTACAAAGTCTACACCTACACATTGTACTTGTATATAATTTTCAAAAAGACAAATTACTCTTTGTATATTGTTGTAATAACATTAAATTTCTTTGAAATGCCAAGTCAAGTGTATAATAATGTAGCGTAGGTTTATTTGACTTTTCATAAGTCTTAAAAGAAATGTTACTTCATTTTCTCGTAACATAATAAAAACCTATATTAAACAGAGTAGGTATACTTTATGTATATGAAAGATTTTGTATCAGGTGTCCTTGGGGTTGGGTAATTGTTTGTAAACAATTTTTTAAATTTCCAAAGGATTATTATTCACTTATTCAGACTTTAAGTTTATTATTAAAATAAAACAAAAACAACAACGACAAAAAAAAGTAAAAAAAAAAATCAAAAATACATAAAACAAAAGATCTATCATCGCTTAAAATATTCATACTGTATTGTCTAATCATTCGTTAAATAAAAGAGTAAACGTGACCAAAGTTAATAAAGAAAGGAAAAAGTTGAAGGCTAGAGTGCGTTTATATTTTTCCATCTTGATATATATCTCTACCACCCCCTATTTGATATACCTATCACCTACACACGGTTCGGTAGGTATGTACATATAGTATGTACCTACATGTGGAATGGTTGGGTCTATATAGGCATTATTATTCAATATAATCTATCTACAGAGATTTAATTAAACTATATAGCTGGATATTTAATACAGGTCGAGGCTAAAGCTGAAAATTCCTTTATTATGCATATAGAGAACAAAGAAAGGACAAAGCAATGTACTTAATAAACATGGTTAAGGCGTTGTTGTATTTGCATGAAATGGCACCCTGTAAAATATGTAAAATAAACTAATAAGATTTATCTATCTGTATGCAAATTTTGGCATCAACATGAATAAAATTAATTAAAATATCTTTGATGAAATCAATCTATTTTATATGGGCAATCAAAGGGATCTCATATTATAACGACAAGATAAATGTACACAGTTCATTGATGGTATATTGTGTTATAGAATGTAGAATGTAGAATGTAGAATGCAGAATGTATCAACACTCACAAAAAGTTCGAATTCTCAGTAGGTATTATATGGATAAATTAAAAAGAATAGAATGACGCTTTAATAGAATTTGAGATCCAATTTTAAATAGCGATTTTAATAAATTTTTACCATAAAATCGATTTTTATTGGTCAATATCTCATATGTGTCATATTAAATATTAAATTCTCCAAAATATCTGCTCTGAAACCAAATTCTGGTCGCATAGCTAGAGTTAATGACAGTTGGAGCATTGCGGTTCAAAACTGAATAGTTCTGATATAATTCAGAAATATTCAGTTTTTTTTTTTTAATGGGGATTTAACGAAACTTCTCTCATATGTAATTTTTTCTTTTCCCATACTCGTCAGGTTGGATAATTTGACATTTTCTATACATAAATAATCGAAATATAGAATGCCGGATTAATTAATTTTAAAATAATCACAAATATAACCAAACAAATAATATTACCGATTAGAACAGTTTCAAAACTCTCGCACTAACACATTGAAAAAGAAAAATACATCCATTTATAAGTTCTGCGTGTAAAAACACCAATCCGTTACAGTTTGAGCTGTCATTATTTTTCACTGTGCGACCAAAATTTGGGTGCTGAGTGCTGGAAACTTTTTCTGGATAAAAACACATAATTGAAATGATGGAAAGCAAACATTTTGATTTGGTATCAAGTTTCACGATCGACTTAGAAATACGTATTATATTGAAATTGTATTTGTGTCATAAATTAATGAGCTATTATACAGTAGAACTTCGCTAAAGCGGATTTCGCTTAATTCGGACAGGCTTTTTTAAAAAAATTAAGAAAAAAAGCAAAAGTCGCAATTGAAAAGCTATAAATTGCAGGTGCAAATACTTGGAAAATACAGATTTATCGCGCTTCTATTGTTTTTTTTTGTGGGAAAGAGTGCGTGAACGTGCAAGTTACTTGTCAGTGCATTTTCCGTTGCTCGCTTTGCCAAACGGTACGCTTCACATCTTGTTTCTTGTTTCACACGGTCATTTTGATTTAAGTGTTTTAGGTAAGTTGTTTTAACTTCCATTACTTCGGATGACGTAGAGCCTCAATTAGTCCGGATTAACAAGGTTCTACTATATATGTAGATTTTTTACTCAAATTTTCAAATAAGTATGGATTTTTTAGGAAACTATACTTAGTATAAATCGTGATATGTGCTAATTAATCATCCCTATATGAAAAGTAAAAAGGAAGGGGAAATCTTAAATCAAAATTTATTGTTTTTATTTACCCTTTCCTTTTAACGGTTTTATTTACTACCCTTTTAATCAAAAAACACTTTAACAATACAATCATTATTTTCACTAAATTCCACACACACACATATATATACACACACCCAAACATACTAATGCACGCAGATACTTTTGTTTAATTACTTTTTTTTTTTTTTATTTAAATGGCTCCCAGACAATATACCATTGGCAAACAAATCTTTGCTGAATAGAAATTTCAAGAACATTCACACACAGAAAGCCGTAACAAATTTATCAACTATACATATCTTTTCTGTCTGAAAATCATTTTCACTATTTTCTCCTTATTCTACAAGAAACAACAAATAATTAATCTTTCTGGAAAACAGTAATTTATCAACCAAAACATTTCCATAATCCAAACCTCTGTTTAAGAATAAAATTATGTGCCTAATACCAACCTCATATATATAAATATACAAGAAACACAGAATAAATTACCCCAAAATACAAACCCCTCGAATAAACTTTCTTAAGTGCTTTTCTATGAACCACACCTATAATCGGGGGTGCTACCTCATTGATTATCGCATTTTATAAGCAATCTGGGTAACAAATCCCATACAATATTTATATAGACATCAATTTTGATCGAAATAAAAACGAACTCGATTTTAACACGCGGATGTGATTTTTTTTTTTTTTCTGTAAATTTTTAATCGGTCTAATACGTAAATGTACCATCCATAGAGTATGGTCAACGATTTCAAAGAGAAATTTTTATTGTTAGCTATACAGCACCAGAAGCACAGATGCATCGTGCGCAGAAGCTAGCCAGCTAGCCAGCCAGCCATAGAATAATGTTTTTAAATAAACAATAAGACATGAAATTGAATTTTCTCACTGCAATGCTTCGATATTGATTGAAAGTTATGAGCTGTGTATCTTCTCTGTTTGTTTTGTTTGGGTTGTATAGTATATGTGCGGGAAAATTAATGGAAACAAATCGAAAACAGACGTGAAACAAAGCCAAAGATATATTGTTCTGGTATTTAATAAACGTTCATTGTTTCCAAGTAAAATCATTGAACAAATAGGGATAGGTTGGTGTATTGTTTCAGTTAGATATGATTTTGCATTGGTATAGGTATCTGTATGTAAAGAAAGACCGCAAATACTTCATTATGATAGCAAATTACTGACTAAGGTATCTATTTAAGACAATTTAATGAGTTTATTATGTAACAAAAGAATGTTTTGTATAATCTCAAAACTAACATAAATCAAGATAGATGCCTAGGTACTTATTTATTAAAAGTTTTTGTTGTAGTCGCTAAACCAATAACTTTGAAATTATGCAACGTCGGTTACGTATATCGCACTTTTAAGGGAATGTACTATGTACGTATATCGTACACTCTTCTCAGTAAATAGATCCTAATCATAAAATAAATGTATGGGCCTGAAAGGGTTAACTTTAAGCAAAAGATTTATTTAATTTTATTTTCTGAAAATTTAAAGTAATATAAATGTGAAAGTTCAAAATTATGTCAATTTTAAAAAAAAAATCTCCAAAAAAACGATCAAAACCACTAAAAATTTTTTTTGCATCAAAACCAATCAGTATACTTTAACCTTTTTTACACTTGCGGACCAGCGACAAATCTAGAAAAAAATATTTAACAAACTCACTTCCGGCAAAGACAGAATAAAAACGAATGTCGACTTATACAGGTTGGAGAGGGTTAACTGTTGTTAATAAATGAGTAAAGTGTTACTATTGGACCAATAAACTTTTTTGAAGCCAAAAGTATCAATTAGTAATAATTTTACTAAAAATATGTATAAATAAGTTACATTTGTAAACTCGCCGGTATTTGTTGGGCCGACTGTATTTCCGTTGTAAATTTAAAAGTAAATGTGTAATGGCCACGAGATACAATGCACACTTCTGACAACGGAGATACAACGAAGACTGCAGGTATCATCCAAAGCACATACTGTATTCTTGGCTTAAGACTGAATTATTCAGTGAAAGCAGAGCCATCATTGAAGTCGACAACGGCAGTCAAGTGTGTTCTTCTTAGATTAAGTACTAGTAGTAAAACATAGGATAAATTAAGAGTAAGCAAGCAACAGCGAGAGAGCTGTCAAAGTACTAGAATCGTGCTCAACGTGCTACTATTTCATCGAACGAGGAGTTTTTGATCTAAATGACAGCTGAGTTTATTTTTTAAGTAATCCTTTGATGATTAGATCATTAATTCTCTAAAATCACCACTGATCCTCGTTCGTTGTTCCCCTTCCTTGGCTATATAGTACCTATCGTAAGTATTGTATGGACGAATCACGAGGGTCTATTCTACTAAACTATATATGAGTAGAACCGGTAGTTAGTAGCGATTGGATTCGTTATCTAGAGTAGATAATAAATTTTTAAAAACTATTATTTTAAGTGACAATTATTACCCTAATATAATAATCAAAAGCTATCTTAACGGGTTTTTTTTATAGAGAAACTTCACACAAACTATTTCTTAAGTTTTTAAGACACATACATTAGCTCACACAAAAACTTCTTTCGGTATTTCTGTTAAACTATTAAAGTGTACATATTATGGCGAAAATATTATAACAAAGATTGTTTTCAAAGAGCTCTCAAAAGTTTTAGTTATCAGACAAACTAAAATACTCCCGAGGGTTTTATTTCTACCTATCCGTACACTAAAATTGTTCATTCCATACCAAATGATTATAAACACAACGAAAGCAATGTTTTTTTTTCCTTTTCTTGCATTGACGTTACATATAGGGAGGGTTCATCACTATTTTTAACATTTCATATTTATGATGTTCGAAAATGTCTGCCAATATCTCAAGTAAAATTCCTTTTAAAAAATGTTTATTTAGAAAATAGGAGAGAAGACTCAATTAGATCAGCGCTAGGTATTTACTACATATCGATGGTAAAATTGTGATATGCCGTATCTGACATTTTTACGATTTTGCCAAATATTTTTCGAGAAGAACTTACTTTATGTGAAAATGTTTTTTTGTTAAAAAACCGCCAGTTTATCTCAAAAATTCATAAAGCGGCACCAGTTATGTCATTAAAAGTTAAATCTATTTCTCCTTCACCTGTAAAATCAACTATTTGCAGTTACGCCATATCACAGTTACACCGACGATATGCAACTCAACAAATCGAGTCCAATTGATGATGTAGGTTTTAGAGGGGTGGAGAAATTACACCCATCCCTCGATTTTTATGGTAGATACCTACGTTCCACGACAAAAAAAAAACTTAAAATAATAGAAATAAAACATAGATAATTTTTATATTTCAAACTGTATAATAACGAAACCGTGTAAATCGAGTCCCGTGAAAATCGAGCGGTGAGTGTATCTCTAATACCGAGAACTTCTTCAGAGATATTGATAAATTTGTGTACGTTTACTTTTGCAATCAAAATTACCGTTATTTACCATTACAATACCTTTTAGAATAAAAAAATAAAAAATTAAAAAATCCAAGGAAATTTTTTAAAAAAAATGAAAAAATTGGTGGAAGCAATTTTGTTTTTTTTTTTTTTCATTAATTCATTGCTTAAGATGAAAACTAGATTTTCCACTTATAATTATATTATACCCATATAATTTTATGAGTGGTATAACAAAGTGAATTTTCCAACAGAAAAACTTACCCGGTTGCCTCCGGTCTTACTTACGAAATTCATATAATATTAAATATAAAAAGCATTCTAATTATAAACCAACACACTACACACATACGCCACTACTGTGATCCTAATATACACAAATGTTTTATGCACATTTTATAAAGTTGATAAAGTTTAATGCTTCACTACTCCAAAAGCCAAAAGCATGTTGTTGTACAAAAGATTTTCCAGTTGAAACATTTTCATATCGTTGAACAATTATACTATGTATACAACATATATGTATATATAGAAGAGTTCCACTATATGTGTACTCCACACATCACTCATATTATTTATGGATGTAAATGGGAAACAAACCATTGTCGGTACAAATTCTACAAAAAGTACAATTTTTCCCCATTTATCATTAGAAATGTTAAATTTACGGTGACGTGTGCGGTTAGTATCATACACGTGTAAATGGAGCAAATGGAGAGGGTCAACAGCATATTTTCTTTTAGTCAACAGATTAATATTTATTATTTATGATCATCTATTAGTTATTTTCTTTTATTTTTATGGGGTTGATACATATACTATAATACAACTTGATAAATCTCCTGATAAAGTCAAGAGATTAAATTACCCTTTTCTTTCAGCACAAAAATAATAATAATAATAAAAAAAAAAAAATATCCAAAAGAAAATACGAACACCACCATCACTTCTGGACCTACTACCCTACTACCTCTATAAATACTATTGAAAATCGATTTTGTCCCTTACAAATTAGGCTCTCGAGAAAAACCGAGAAAAATATCTTTAAAATGATGTATACGTCTTTTGCTATAAATTCTTTGTCAACAAAAAAAAAAAAAAAATAGATTCAGAGCTAGATTTTTTGTGGGATAATAGCTCTAATAATAATGATAGATTGATGTGTCAGATTATGAATTGCTGTAAAATTTATTTTATGTATTCTGAATATTATCATCATTATTTTGGATGAATTTTTGGAAAATTTATTTTATTTAACTTATTTTTATGGAAATAGAAAATTAATTTTCCTCAAAGTTGGACGGGTCGAAAATCCATATAATCCTTGTTTTGAATTTTTAATATTAAAAAAAAAAAAAAAAAAATTGTATTTATTTTTGTGAGGGACGTATCTCTCTACTCATTCCACTTGAGCTTTTTAGGTTAAATGAATCTAGCGAAAAAGCTCCCCTCTATATTGATATATAAATTTAAAATAAAATATGAAAAATACTTTTTCAAATGGATTAATTGATTTTCCAAAAATCGTGACTTTTCTTAATTTTCAGTATTATTTTTTTATTTTTTTCTTATTTCCGTTCATTTATTTTGTGGACATGTCGTTCAACGATAGGAATTGTATGTAGTACAACATACAATTGCTTATGAATAAATGTTAAATAGAAAATATTATCGGAAAATCTAACAGACAAAATTTTCGGAATTTTGCGGTTAATATTCATTTCTCATAACAGGAAAAGTTAGTTAATTTTCTGGATATTTTACATATCAAGTACATATGTACAGTCATATATGTCGTCTTAAGATGCTGAAATGCTGTGCTTCTCTTTTTAATTTTTTTAATTCAATTTAAAAAGCTTAGTCATTCCATGTATAGGTAAAGAGAATATGTGTGTAACTATTTGTTACAGCTTTCTCTGTAAAAAAGCTCACGCTTCGCCTTTGATATGCTGGCGGTATACTAACTTCTATGTACTTCTAAAAATACGTTAATATTTGATATCTCCAAGGGACGAATTAATTTCTCATTAGGTTTTTCTAATCAATTTTCTAAATGTGACACCACGTGTTGCGAGTTATGTAATCTACTGAATGAGAAAAGGCTACTTTTAGTGTATGAATGCCACTAGACACTGATCATAAACTCTAACCTTTAGATTGTCTATTTCTTAGCTGATTAAGTTGGTTTTCACGTTTGCGATTTATCTGGTGAAAACTCATCAAGTCTATAAGATTTCGTTCATACCATAGAGAAGAAGATGTTTTCTTCTTTTTTTTTAATTTTGTGGACTCTTTCTTTGTTTGGCTCAGTTCAAATCACATTTTGCTTGTAGGTACAGTTGTAGTCTAATATATTTTATTCGATTTCTTATTGCGATCGAAGTTGTGCCGATACGCATAAATGAGGTCCGACAACCCTGAAATAATAATTTAATATCTAATGTATATATAGCTTAACAATAGCTTTTGATACTCAGGTATTGATAACGTACAAATAGAGGAGCACTTTTAGAATACACTAGACGATCGAATGGCAAACACCTAATCACATAATTATAATTAAACCAATAAATAATAAATGTGTATACATACATTGCTGTACGCCTGGTATAATCAAATCTCGATAATTGGTGACCCCGACGTGATTTGAACACGCAACCTTTTAATAAATTAAATTCGTTTTAAGTAATAAAGTGTGTTAACTTCAGAACTAATTCATTTAAATATTTTTTCAAGATATTTGTAGATTGGAATCTTTATTCGTCAAAATTAATTTGATGAACTGATGAAAACTCAGTACTTTTATACAATCAAATCAAATCAGAAATTATGGCTTCGCTATAATTTCGTTAACTATGTGATACCGACCGTAATTTGTAGGTAATGGTAAATTTATATAGAGTTTAATGGTATAGATGAATAGATGATGAGGTTATTTTTATTGCAAATTTGCCTAGTTTATAGTATGCAATAAAACTATATTCAGTGTAACTAAATTATCATTTAACACTTAAACCATTCATGGAACATTACATAAAATAGTAGAACGTCAACCCATACGTGACAAATAAACAAACGATGATGTTTTCCGTTGAAACAACTTGTGACCCATTCCATTACCTATTTTTGCAAAAAAAAACATATAACCATTGTGTATAGGATGGTTATACAATTATACATACTGTATAATATGTGTGCAGCAATTCAGAACAAATAGAAAATTGATTTTGTTTCAATCAGTTCAATTTTCAACTGAAGTTAAGATTGGAAAACGGAAACAAAATACATCAATTATATTGCCGTTGGTATTTGTACAATGTGTACAGTACAAGTGCAGCGTTCATTTGAATTTATCAATTGAAATTTGAAATTGTTCGACATCAGTTAATATAAAATTGAGAGTACATATTTGTATATGTATGGGGTATGTTGATTAAGTCAATACATAAAACATTATTGTTGTTGTCACATACAGTTTGCGACATTTAAATATGTCCAGTAATTTGTTTCTAAATACTATAACAGCCGAATGGCTTATTGAATACAGAAACTTTGTTTCCAAAAAATGTTCCTTATTAGGTAAAAATGTTGTTTTTTTTTGTATTATACAATATGGTGTTTTAATCAAATTAATTGCAACAAAAAATACATCCAAATATCTAAATTTCTATTGCGATACTTAATTTATTGCATTAGAATTTTTTTCAGAGTTTCACAAAATGTCTTTTTACTAAAAAAAAAAAAGATTTCTTTTTTTATGTGTGGAAACAATTTAGCGTTGTACAATAAATCGATATATTGAAAAAAAAATTGAATAAATCTATTTAAACGATACAAACTGTTGTGCAACGGTCGGCAACCGGTGGTCCGTGCCGTAATTTTAATGGTCCGCAAAGAAATTCCGATATTATTTAAATTCGCTGAGCTCATGTACCTACCTACATCATACCCAATGCTCGTAAATAATTCGTACCTTTGAAAAATCATGTTAGTGATCCGCGAAATTTTAAATTGTGAATTTAGTAATTCGCAATATATAAAAATGGTTGCCGACCGTTGCGTATATAAGATAAACACAGTGACGTAGCGTGGGTTTTATTTTTGCCTATACAAAGTACCATTGAAATTCTTACTTTAATCCGCCTAACTTCATTAATTGTTTTAATATTATAACTAAGATAATCTTACTTCAAGTAA
>JANSTT010017349.1:0-17434 GCA_026745375.1 Platyura marginata
TTTAAGTTTTCAAATTAATACCAAAATGCAGTTTTTATTGATAAATCAACAGCGATGGATATCATAATAGCGATATATAGAATATTTTACTAACTGTGATCGAATTTCTGAAGATATCTTATTTTTGCACAAAAAAAAATTACATTTTTGAAGATATCTTCAAAAACTTAATATATATTTAATATTTCAATGTGGCCCAACTTGCTTTTATATATACATAGGTTATTTTTTGATTTTTTCCTAATGTGAAATAAACTTTTTGTATTTTTGAACCTAATTCAAAGAAAATTTAAAAATAATAAAATTTCAAGATATCTCATTTTTGCAATATGTGAGCGATATGTAAATGCTATCATAATAACTATAAGACAATTTATTTATCTCTGAATCCGTATTCTGTCCTCACAATGGAATATAATGACATTTGAAATGTTACTATTACCATCCTATTTAGTATGAATATATATATATACACTCTCAGAAAAAATTAAAGACTTGAGTGGATTTCGTGTGTACAGACAAAAATGTGGTTTCCACGTACCTATGTGTGGCTTATATTGTATAAAAATCGTTATTGGTTAGTTTTCCCATATTATTATCTGACTCAGGGCTCAGGTTTTCAAAAGATTTTCTAAGTATAAACTTGACTATAGTTCATGTTATACTTTCGACTGGTTTTTCAAAAGGAACGTGCCATTATTAATTTTTCAGCACATTTTGGATTTTTTTGTAGATGGGAAATAAATGCAGTCGAAATATTGCTACCCTATAATTGTCCCTGTAGCATTATCTTAAAAAGTAACAAGCGATTTTTTTACAATTCTTATTTAATTTTTAATATTTCTGTTTATTCAGATGCATCTCGAGCCGGATTTAAATATGAAACATCATCAACAAATACTGGATACAGTAAATTTATGAAATTGAAAATACGCAATATTGGTCCCGGCGACTTTGGTTCCTATAGATGTGTAGCGAAGAATTCTCTAGGTGAAACAGATGGACTAATTAAATTGGATGGTATATATAAAATTGCGTCTTCATTATAAATTCAATTTTAACATTAAAGATAAAAAAAAAAAAAAATTATGTTAACAGAAATTCCAGCACCAACCACAGTCATGACAACAGATGCTTATGCCAATCGATCAAATGGTAAGAATAAGTAATTTTAAATATTCCAACAGCAGACGACAAACAAAATTTGTCTAAAACCGCAACATCATAGCTCAACTTGAAAGTTTGTTTTGTTGCAGGTAAAATGCTGCATAAAAAGCCTGAAACACAAATTTTAGGCGATTATGGTGTGGGTGAATGGCGAGATGGAGGTAAAATGAAGTGAATAATTTTTCAGTATCAAAAAGGGGGAAAAAAAAACAAATAATAAGAAAGAAAAAATGCACACTTAGTACAACTAACAGACTAATAACAGAAGATTTTTTTTCTCATTTAGATTATAATGGTGACTACACATTGCCATCAAGAAGTCCACCACCCATACGCCATCCGCCGGGAGCATATCACAATACAGCTTCATCTTCCAGCGTTTTAAGTTTCTTTAGTATCTTAGTTTACTGTAAAAGTTTGCTTTTCGTTTGTCATTATTTATTCGCAAATAGCTTACAGAGATGAAATAAAATGGAAACTTTCAACTTTTCTACAATTGTTTAATAATAAAGACTAATTAAAATAATATGTTGAATATGAATATTTTATATATAAACATATAGCTATATATATATATATAACTAAGAGAAGGAACATTATAAATATAAAATACTTTATCGTATTCATAAAATCGTAGTGCAATAAAAACGCTTGTAAATAATGTATATTTGTGTTTATATAGTTTAATTAAGTAGTAGTTTTGTAAAAAAAAAAAAATTTAAAAATAAGTAATTAATAAATGCAATATTAAAAATTGTATGAATAATAAAGTTAGAATTATGCCCTAGTATTGATTTGATACGAACAACATAACCAAAAATCGCATACCTATGTCTTCGTCAAGTCATTCTCTGATCTTGTCATAAGATTTTACTAAATTTCTCTTCTTTTTTCCCTCGAATATTTCTTTAAAGTTTGAATTTCAATTAAAAAAATCACATTAACTACACAAAATCAAGTTAAATGGCAGATTTTCAAAAATGTGGGTATGACTGAATAGAAAATACAAACAAAATTAAATTTTTTAAAAATACGTTTAAAAAATATGGACAAAAGAATCATTGATAATATCATGATCTACATGATTTTGAATGACAACAATTAAAAAATTGAAAAAAACATCTTCCTAATAATCTTAATCTAATCAGTTCAAAAATGGCGAAGATAGAAAATAATTTGCAACATTATATTTTGTGTTCGTGGTCATCTTCTACTTTCTACATAAATTTATCCTATAATAAAATTTCCATTTCGACAACCATATGTACCTCACACAAGTAATCGGACTATAGGTCGACAATTTTAGGACGATCAGAATTTTTATAGTAAGCGATCGAATGACTTGACTATAGTAAGTTTTGTTTTTGTGAAATTGTAATCTTTTAAGTATTAATTACAATACACATGTATATACGGATACGCATCTGAGGCATTCTAATTCATCGGTTGCAAAGTGTGTTTAAATTTTAAAGGTTAACCTAACCATATACAAATACATACGTACAATAAATAAAATATGTTCGTATTGATCTTAATAAAAAAAAAAAGAAAAACACATCAATTAGGTACATTCGAAATCAGTTAAATTAAATTTTGGAAAAAAAAAGTTCTAATAAAAATGAACAATTTTTGTAACAATAAAAACCAACTAAAAAGAAATATTAAATTAAAATTGTAAAAAAAATATCAGCAAAATGTATACAATGCTTTGTCTTGTCATACATATTATTATGGAACATTATGAGATTAGTTATATCATTTTTTTAAATCGATTAAAGATTATATAAAGAAAAAAAAATGTATTTGTCATTTCATCTATAGCGAACACTTGGAAGAATATTTATGTTTCTTAGATCCTTTTATTTATAAATATCTACATTAAAACTTGACAATCCGAGGCTGAAATTCGTTATGAGTGTTTTCCAATCAATCGTTATTATATCTTTGTTTTGCCTTTTTATACAATCAATACTCACCTGTTTTCTTTATTTTGCCTTATATAATTTTTAGCTGTTTTCTTTTTTGGAGCATCTATTTATCGTTTTTAATACATATATTAGTAATTGCTTCCACCGTGCATCAAGAGAATTTTTTAAAATGGCCATAATAATAATGTTAATTTGTACGAATACTCTTGGCACCCAGTGTATGTAATGTACATATAACTTTCCAACTTACTGTATTGCTTTTACCGTACCAAACTATTTCGATATAAAATCGATTGACTAACTATTTTATTTAATTGACTATACTCTCTACTCTACAGTCTAGTAGACATTATTACACAAATTTATTTTAAATGGATTTGTACGAAATATGCAAAAACATCAAATTTAAAAAATTGATATCAAGCCCCGTATAAAAGAATCTCATAGTATACACGGTGTCGGTGGCGAATGTATTATCTACTCTTTAAACCATTTTTTTTTTGTAAAACACGAAATATTTTTTATCTATTTTAATTAAATCTATATTTTTTATTTACCTATTATCTTCCAGTTTTGCCATGTGAGTACATAGCAAAAAGTATATGAATATATGTACATCATTTTTTATTTATGTACTGAATCAGTTAAGTGGAATTCTTTATCCAAGGATATCAAATATTGTAAGTAATACCCTTTTGGGCGATTATTGGAAACTATTTCGAATTCCTTAGAGCCTCAGCCCATAAGTTACTTTCTTTTTCGAACATAATTAGCTTTAATTTTTTTCCATTTCGATGGCTTATATACAATACCCGATAACTCATTATTACCAATTTTTTTTTATTGCATAAAATTAATGTTTGTGCACCTATGATAAATTTATCACAAAAAGTTTGTTTTAAAAATTTGGTTTTTTTTTGCAATATTTGACATTCGCAAACTCAATACGCTATACAAAACAAAAACTCATTACGCTATACGAAACAATAAAGTTTTTATAAAGTTTTTACTGTCTCTTAAAAACTTCATAAAAATGAGTTATCGGGTATTGTATATAAGCCATCGATATATTCTTACGTTTTAATTATTATTGTTTGTGTACTTTTCCATCAGGTCCATTTTATGAGGTAATCTCAAGATTATAACACTATCCGAGAAGAAAACCCACAGACATATATACACATGTCTTTCTTAAATCTACAATTATGTATGTATGTGTAGGTACACTGTAGATAGATACATAATGTACAAAAACTGAACGATGGACGAATAATTTATCAATAAAATGTAATTAAAACATAAAAAATTCATTTTAATAATAAAAAAATCGTTTTTTGTTTTGCATGCATCAATTTCAGTTAAAGATCAACATGATCCATCCATAACGACTGTAGAGAACGTTTCAGATAAAGATCAACAAGATTCTTCAATTTGATATCGGAAACATTTCAAATAAAGATCTATAATAAGATGCATCAATATCGAAATATAGTGTCTATAAAAATGGCCGTCCTTAAAACTCACAAATCCCGAATTTTCATGAAAATAACTCAAAAAATAAGGATTTAAAAAAATCAAAGTTCAAAACAATACGGCGCCATGTTGGGGTTGAGCTTTTTGAGGTTTTTATGAATTCCTATTCCAATTTGGTATTTTGTTTGCAATTTTCAGACAATTTTCTGACAAATGACAAATGTCCAGCAGATTACTCACCTCAAAGATGGCCCCGAATTCTTTTTAATGTTTAATAATCAATTATTGCCACTTTTATGATATTTAATTTTTCTCTTTTACCGATATTTTTAAATAATCGGTATGTAGCTATAACCAATTCTGTTTTTACACGGTTTTGAAATAACATGAAATAGAAAAATAAGTCTAATTTCGTTTTTACACGATTTCATTCGAAATAGCACAGTTAAAAAGGTTGTTTGATATAAATTTTAAGGAAAAATATTTCCATTAAGCGTAAATTTCGTATATTTAGCGTAGTACAACAAACATTAGAGCGTTAATACAAAAAGTTAGCTCTTAGACTGCTGCCACAGTGTTCGCGTCAAGTGCCAAGAGGCGCCAAGCGATGCGATTCGGTGCGCCAATAGATGCAACAGTGAGCGTGCCATTTGATGCTATCGACTACCGTCAGTACTGTTTGTTTTCCTCTAGAACTCAAAATCACGAAAATATACGCCTCTCCCCTTGCACTATGCACACATTATGCGTTTGATATCTAAATATATGAGCTCTTCTAGTCGCTTGGCGCGGGCATTGTGGCAGCAGCCTTAGAGCTTTTTGCGCAATATTTAATCAAGAAATGTATTCCACTATCGAGAGTATAAAAACTCTTAATAAACATTTTTTGAATGGATCCTTTTATTTTTGCTATTTTTTAGGTTTTATGGATATGAAACGAATTATTCCCTATTTTTATGTCTTTTTTTACACGGTTTTTTTGGACGGTTTTTTCTGGAACGTATCTTATCTATCGTGTAAAAACAGATTTGGGTGTACGTACAATGTACTTGGCAGTAGTGGCATGTCGTCGAATACAATTAATAATATACAAATTAATTATGAGTATTCTCCTTTGCAATTGTATTTATTGAGTTACATTAAATTAATATTTATTTCTATAAAATATGAACCTATCCAGTATGTATGTACGTAATAGAGGCAATTTTATATGAATTCAATATTATATGAAAGGTAAAATGTTTGTGTATTCATATCGGACAACTGGATCAGAAACAATAATAAAGAGTAATCTGATATTCCAAAAGCGCAGGACGTCAAAGCAATAATTTTTATGTTACAAAAGTTATGGCGTACATTATGGGTTTACATTATAATTTAGAAGAGACTCATTGGTGTCGGTTAACACCAACATTTATCCACACAAATCCCTTTCTAGATATAAAAAAACGTTTTTATTGTATAAAACTGCTTTATTTACAAAAATATCCCAGGCTTACTCTTCAAACTGCTCGACTATTCTATTTTATTTATTTTTTCCAAAATAAAAATTTTCTTTATTTTATTACCTTACCCGTTGGTTGACTATTCACTGTGAAATAAAGGCTGCTGTAAACGTAGATTGATCATTCACCACAAAATGCTGTGAATCTAAATTGATAAGATCTTAGAAGCGTTATAGAATAGTTAAACGATTTTTTCTTTCTTTTTATTTTTGTTGACTTTGTATTAACGCTTCTAAATAGGAAATTGGATATTGCTTCTTGAAAGTCAATATCTATGGAAAAGTGCTTTATATGTTGAAATTTTGTATGTTGGGTTATTTTTAAGTTTTTAGCATAAAATTGAAATTCCGTGACAAATAATTAGAACCATTTATTTGGAAATTGTCGATATAATTTCATAAAAATGTGTTTCTTACCTTAAAGTTATGTTATATACATAGATACATATGTGGCTCTAATTGATTTCGGATAGTAGTCGTATAGGTACTTAGAGGTGTACAACAGAGGTGTTAAATTGAGATTCTTTTATGACAAAAAAATCCATATTATAATTTGCAAAAATTGAGATTCGTCTAATTTTGAAGTTATACAATGTAAGAAAAAACTTTAGGTTAAATAGGAAAAAATGAATTAAATGAGATTTTTTTAAATAAATTTTTTTAATTAAATAAGCGAAATTTGGAAGTGAAATGTGAAAGTTATATATATTTTATTTCTATTTATTTTCTTGATAAAAGTTGGTCTAATGGAGTTACCCAGATGAACCAAACACATACACACCTACTTAACTATAAAATCTTAGCACTGATGACTCATTTATATAAATAAAATGTGAGTTTTATCGTATTAATGGAATTTGTACGACATAGTTATATGATTACCAATACATGAAATAATTCTATATAATCAATACGGAAAAGGCGGAAAACAACTTATATATATTGCCAATATTATACAGCTTTTAGTAAAACATGATTACTAAAAGAGAAAGAGGCAATGCCTAAACTACTTCCCAGCATTAACTCCAAATAACTATCTATAATAGCACTAAGGGATTATTCTAATTGCTCTTTTCGTAAAGATAAATGTATAATATCCGCTTTTCGTGACTATTTTCTATATTCAATAGAAACAAATGAAAAGAGATTAAACGAAATTTGTTGTTTTTATTTTTCATTACAATAATGTTGAAAAATTGTAAAAAAAAAAAAAAAAACAAAATTAAAATTAGTTCCGATTTTGTTTGGTTATTTTGTTTATTCAGCAGTTTTATTGAAATTGTCTGCTATAGAAAATGCGTTTTTCATTGCAGTTAGTGCTAAGTCAGCAAAATTTTGTAAAATTGAAATTTTTGTTTATGTAGGTAGGTATGTATGTATATAGTTTTCAATTATGTACATACATACATTATATAAGTATGAATTCAGTTTATATTTTGCATAACTTAGTAATGTTTATACAGGAAAAATTATAATAAGAAATACAGTGATACCTTGGTATGGAATAAATCCAACTTGATATACGTCCTGTTTGGATGCATAAAAAAATTATGTTTGGTATACGACCATTGTTTGAAATACGACTTGTGTGCGTCAAATGGTGCTTACGTCTCAATCGACTGGAATGACCAGACAATGTCGTATTTCCGATACATTCTGAGGAGAAGGCAAGTACTTTGGACAGATTTTTAGTAAACGTCCAACCTGATGACTTTTAACCAGGTCAAAGTAGGGAAAAGTTGTGAGGAAAGAGAAAATGAAAATTTTTCATCTAATTGTTTTTGTATTTTAGTATTAAGCAGTGTTTAAATTATTTTATAAAACCTCATCAATGTATATAATTTGCCATAGGTTAGGTTAGGTTAGGTTGGGGGGGGGCTGTAGGGTTTTGACCCTTCACCATTGAGACCTAAAAGATCATAATAAGAATAACAATATTTTCCCTTTATTCATTAAGAATGTATACCGAGGT
Source organism: Platyura marginata (assembly GCA_026745375.1). NCBI lineage: Eukaryota > Metazoa > Arthropoda > Insecta > Diptera > Keroplatidae > Platyura > Platyura marginata. Next base: position 8,045 of record JANSTT010017349.1, read on the forward strand.
ACTACTGTACTTGGAAATGAAGTCAATTTGATATTATATAAATTTTTTTTAAGAAATAAGAAAATAAATTTCGTTAAATTTAAAATTATATCTAAAGAAAAAACGGGTGTTTATCATTGCAATGAAATAGAAGTGTTTCTAACGAAGCAGCTAGCTTGGCTTCCATCGTAAATACTGCAGGTTTATGCAAAAAGTTTTTTTTTTGTTTCTTCAGTTAATAAATGAAAAAATTAACTTTTTTGAGGGATTCGCATACTTTGAAGAGCTAAAATTGAGCCATTTTTTAAGACGCTGTAAAACAAAAACTAAAAGCTTTTTTTATTTAAGAGCTCAAATATTGCAGTATACCTACATAAAAAATTTTGAAGCAGTAACGGACCTTGAAGCAGTGACGGATTTTTTGTAGACATTTGTTGTCACAAGGATATCTCCTAAACGCTTTTGAAATTGATAATTTTATTTATAATTTATTTGAAAGGTGATTGAATTATCTCGTCCGTGGCCGTAAAGTTTTTTTCCTAAATCAAAAAATAACCAAATGGCGGACATTCAAAGTTGAAAATTAGCCTAAAAATTGTAATATTTTTTTCAAATAGACGCCATTTTGATAAAAAAAAAATTGAAAAAAATCTCCACGGCCAAAGACGAGTATGTTTACTGTAAGAATTAGGCGATTAAATAAAAAACCCTTTTTGATTTAGAGCTTTTAGTTTTTGTTTTACAGCGTCTGAAAAAATGCCTCAATTTTAGCTCTCCAAAATATCCGAAGCCCTTAAATTACACAATCAGTTGGAATTCGGAATTAAGACAGACTATGATATAAATTCCATAAAATCAGTTATAAGTTAATTAATATTTCTTTATCTCAATTATATAAGTGACACACTACATTAAGGTACCCGCAATAAACTTTAATGACGTTGAATATTAATATATTTCACACTATCTAAGAGAATGCTGTCATAAAATAATATTCCCAAACGACCCGTAGATACCTAATGCCAAGAAATTTATTAAATATATAATATGCACGGTGACTGTGCGACTTTATTAATAAAAAGAAATTACAAAACTTAAAGTTTCACACTATGCATGTATGTAGTATATGCGACTACTTTAAGATAACTTCTCTCTAATGTAGTCTGGGTATAATCATCTGTTTCTTTTCTTGTTTTCATTTTATATATCCTCTAGCGGGCACATAAGACAGGCGATTGCAGAAGGGAAAACCGTTTAAAATGTAAAGAGATTTATTGCCTCTGCATATTATTTGCTAATAAAGCCATTGTTGCTAGTGATATCTACATCACTGAAATAAGTAAAATGTATATTTCTGCTATTTCTGTGTATATCCTTCCGCCAATCTACCTATGTCAAAAAATACGAGCATAATACTACTATATACCTACCTGTTAGTAGGTATAAAGTACATGTATATATACATATGTATATACACATATATATATATATATATATTATCTAATTCTATAAAATTTCCGTTGAAATCTAACCATTTCGGGGTTGAGCTTAAGTTCAAACATATAAATACAAAACTGAGGAGCATTAATCAAATTTTTCTTTTTCAATCCTATACACAACATCCATTCCCCATGTATGTATGTATTGTATGGGATATATATGTACAAAAACGTAGTGTTCTACGGGTTCTCGGTTGTAACTTAACATTAATGTATCGATTCTCGAAATTTTTCACACCTTTTTTGTTATAAATTCAAAACCAATTCAATTATATAAGGAATGCTAGAAACATCTGGCTATATAAATTTTAGCGTTTTTTCTTGCACCCGACCGAACGGACGGGATAAGCTGTCATAAATCTGTAGCTTTTGACATGATATTACGTGACGGTTATTTAACACCCAAAGACAAAACACATATGGTACATATGCGATGAAAATATCAAAATGTATGATTTATCGTATCAATAATAAGTCGATTCTTTAAATTTTTCTATAATATTACCCCGGGATTTCTAGATTTCTTCTAATGCTATAAAATCGCATATGGGATGGGGTGGTGTGTGTATATGATAGGAAACAAAGTTTTCGTCTGAAATATGCGTTCAAGTTGTGTACGGAATGGACGGTTAAATGAGCTTTTGCGCAGTACATATATCGGATGTCCTAAATTTACGATATACTCGACGTGGGTTAAGAGATCAGAACATTTTGACAGAGCTGGTAAATTATGAACACAGTGTGGTGCACATATTAACCTCTATATTATGAGGGTTGTATTTTCAATACGCTGACTTGAAGTTAATTAATTACGATGATCATTAATTTTTACATTATAAATACATAATCTATGTGAGTGAGGTTGGAAAACTTTATAGTTTTGTAAAATGTAAATAGAATAGAATTTTAGTTTAGATTATAAAATGGGTAAAATAATATTTATCATTTTGATTAGTTTATTTAATCACTCTTGTCTTAAGTGTGAAAAATCGTTGTCCAACAAAAAGACAAATGGTACTTAGAAGCCATTTAAGTACAAAACATCAAATTTTACAAAGACGGTCTCAAAAAATAAAAACGCAGAGCCCCTAAATCAAATTTCTAAGCACTGAATATCATCCAGAGAGAATTTCGTCTCTTTTGCAAATCGAACCTTTTCTACATGGACTTTAATAATTGAGGTTCAATAATTTATACAGACTACTCCAATGAAAAATGTTTCACAAGAAAAGCAAAATTCTTGTAAGCTGTCTATTTGGGAGTGTTTGGGACAGACTCGCGTTATATGGTAACTGTCCATTTTATTTGGATACATTCGCCATTAGGTAGGTGCGGGTTTCTAGTCTATGTTTTAGAAATACCTTACTTCTTCTTCATCTAAATCTAATTATCTGAAATCTAATTATATTTTCTTATGTTAGAAGAACGCATAATCTATTTTACAGTTATGGTAAACTTTTTCGATGAAAAGTCATAACTCTAAAGTTTTCAACATAAAGGAACAAACAATTACTCTGGCACCATTCCCGATTTACTACAAAAGAATATTTTTGTAACAATTTTTATGTTGAATTTTCTTATTCTGATGGTGTTTCTCTCTGTAAGTTTTCACAAAAAAAAAAAGAAAGAAAAACTAAAAAATGTTGTATAACTATTTGGTTTGTGGAAATTTGTATAATGTAAATGTGTAATGCAGTTGCCTAATGACATCGGCTGCCTAGAGCACAACCAGAGCTGGGCAATTACTTTAATTCTTATTTTATTATTGTTAAGGAAGGGATATCAGCATTGGCATAACTTTAAACATTGTTTTAAATTGGCTAAAATCTGTAACTTTCCGTTAACGTAAAGGCTCACACTTACATTATAAATCGTTGGGCTCATAAAAATGTGTAATAACGCATATTTTAAATTACAATTTCATGTTTCAATTTTTTTCTTCTTCGCATAAATCCCTAAACTCTATCAAAACTATCTGTATATTGAAAGTTATTCGTGTTCAACATGAGATCACCTGCACTACTCACAATTCACTTGAATAATTCATAATATCCACTAAATCTTAAAAGCGTCACACACTGTTTGGATATTAAATATCGTTTAAATTCTTTTCAACTTCTAGAAGTTTTTTTTTCTCCCTTGGCATTGAGGGTTATGCTCTTATACTGGATAAATGCCAGGTTTAGCGTATAAGTTATCAAATCGTGCGGTCACATAATATATTGTGTCACGTTTAATAAAGAAGATTAAAAGTTAGAACAAAACAAATTTATTATAACGGAGATTATTAAAAAAAACCAGTACAGTATCTATTTCGAATATCGATGGAATTTTATCGAAAATATTAATGAATAAAGATCACAATTTCCTACAAAATTGTTAAATTCTGTGAATTTCAAATTGAATTATAATATTAATCGGCAGATATGGAAAAAAAAATTTATTTTTACATGGAATAAGCAATGGAATAACAAGCATAAGATTTTTAGGCAATCACTTTAAATTTAAATTTAAAACATTAAAGTAAGTAAATTTCTCAAAAATGCGAAAAAAATAGTTGACAGTCAAATTTTGGATCTGCATAAATTAGTTAAAAAAAAATGACAAACTGTAATATAATTTTAAAGTGTGCCTTTACACGAAGCACAATTTCATGCCTGCAACTCTGCAAGTTTTATTCAAACTGATTCTTACTTGTTTACACAAGGCACAAAATCATGCCTGCAATTTATATGTACATGAATAAGATATAGCACTAAGAGTATTAAAGAAATTCAGACTTAGCGCAACGTTCATCGTGTAAAGGACGGACTCAAAAATAAAAAAAAAATGGTAAATAGCGATGATGACGAATAAATGATTATAGCTGCTATTTCAGCAGTGAATGCAGTTCTAGTAATTGTTGACAGTTCGAAATAATTTTTTTCCCAACCGCAAATAAATTTTTACACACACATACATACTTAGTTGTGCGGGCTTGTGCCTGAAAAATAATCAACTTCAAAAAGAGAAAAAAGTTCGCCCGCTCACCTTGTTCGTCATCAGTTTTCAGGCACAAGCACAAAATTGCGCCTCGTGTAAAGACACTCATAAATAAAAAATTGGTATTAAAATTGAGAGCAAAAAATGTTGACAATTTCTCCAGGGGAGAACTAATGAATCTTAATTTATTTGTTTGTTAATATATTTTTTCAGATTCTTTATTAAAGTAATTAATGAAATGTTGATTTTCACATAAAGCATTTACATAACGACTTCTTTTTATATGCCTTTTGAATGTTAAACTCATGGCTTTTTTGCTAGTTTATTAATATAATTTTGAATTTTCTTTTTTAACCGAAAATGGGGTGATGGGGTGAATGAAAGATACCCCGTTGAAAACCATATAATATTATCCAATTTGATACTTCATTATAATGTGTTATAATAGAGAAGTGCCACAAAAAATGTTTCCAAATAACAATGTCCAAAAATTATTCTATATATTTTCAACAATTTCATATACTTATACATAATCGCATAATATGGGGCATTTTTATTGTCCAAGTTGACAATTGTGTCTGATACATTCATAATTTTATACCAGTTGAATGTTATCTTGTCCAGAAATCATATATGGTAACGGTAGTAGTACACACAACCCTCAAGTTATAAAAAATATAATTTTATTCCTTCGCATTGCTTCAAGGCCTATATTACATCCGCTTTCAACAAAAACTCAACAGTTAAAGCATTACAAAAGCACAAAAACTACGTATATACAGATTTCTAGATATATATATTTAATAAATTCAGCCGACCAAGATAAGGTAAATTGGTAACGCAATCTGGTGAAACTTTCTTGTTTCTTCTTTAACGGTACTCTTTACGGTATCACATTCAATTATATGGGGTATAATTTATTTTAAATAATAAATTTTCAAACATCTATTAACCTGGAGCTTAATAGTACACAGATAGCATCATTACCGCCAACAACAATATATGTATGTATATGTGTACAGAGTAGGCTATAGCTGAGTTGTATGTATTCCCATGTAGCTTATTACGGAAACCATCATGAGTAGTTAAGTGAGCCAAATATCTTGAATAATTGGGAATTTGTTTTTTTTTCGATAAGGAAAAAAAAGCAAAAAAAAAAAAAAAAAACGAAAATTAACACACATATCGTATATTTTCCGAAACAGGAAAAACCATTTTGATCGAATTATGATAGAGAAAAATAATTTGCATAATTTAAAGAAGGAAAAAAAGAAGCTTTTTTTCTAAGCTTTTTATCCCTTCTTAAAGGGATTTGTCTGCTGTTCAATTCCCTTAAAATATATTAGTTTAAATTGCATATTTATGCATAGGAATTAAGTCAATTTTAACAAAATTCTAGTTTGAAATTGTCATTGTCTGATGTTGTCATGAATTTCTGTCATGTACATGGATTAATTTACACGGAGCCCAGGAACCGCATCTAACATACATACATAAATGTAAATGATAGCTAAAGTTTGATGTATTTCTCTTGAACTTTAATATAAATTTATGTAGTACCAAACACATATACATTAAAAGGTATGTAGGTATGTATATGTATATAGAAAGTTTTTTGAATATCACAAAATCGATATTAGAATGAAATTTAAAACTAAGTAAAATTGGTTGATGCTCATTGGTAAATTTAAGTTACTACTTTTTTTAAAGTTAATTTAATTTTTTAATGTTTTTTTTTTAATTTAAAGAAAGAGGCATTGTCCAAGAAAACTGGTTAATTTCTTTAGTAATTTATTAACTATGATATTCCAACATGTAAAAAAATCTACGTTTTTCGGGTACAACCTTTTATTTAACGATTGTTTTGAAGGAAGTACCCTCGCGTATAACGAATCCTGGATCTGTTAATATTTGATAGATTAAAATGTTCCATGAGACTGAGCTGTGCACAAAATTTTAGCACTCGAGGACGTGTGATAGTTGGTTAAAAAAGACCTCTAAGAAGTTGAAATAAACAAACAGACATACAATCAAGGTTCAAGGTTGTAAAAAGAGAATTATTCTTTTAAATTTTAATTTAAGTTTTTTTTTTATACCTACGTACTTTGATTGTTGTGAATTTTATAAATTTTGTTCTTAAATTGGTTGATAGATAGAGAGCTTACTTATTCCAAAGTTAATTATCAGGCATTCTCGAAATTCCTCCACTTTTTAAATATTTGGCTAGAAAAATAGCACCTTTGTAAGAAAAATTCACAAATTTTTTACTTAGAAGTCAAGTAACGCCGGAACTAACTAGCTTTTGTTGTGACATTTTTACCATTAATAAATTTGAATTTACCTACACTTTTGTATTTTGCTGTGCTTCATAACCTATGTACCTTATAACTAAATTTAAATTTAAAATTAGGAGATTAAATACCTACACATAGTTTCCAGCAATATTTCACGATTTACATAGTGCCATGTATGTAAATATAATGTATACGCTGAAATATTGCAGTGGCACAAAACCGTGTGTAATCTATACAAATGTTTATTTGCAGAGAGATAGTTTTTAAGTAAGTTAGAACAAACATAGATATGAGCGTGTACTATACAATTTACACACAGTCCATATATATACATATGTACATGTGTAGGTACGTAGATGGAAATCTTCACTTCTAAATATGGGATGAGGTAGGTAGGTACCTATACTAGATATAGCATGAACTATAAGCTGCTTATAAATACCTCAAACCAACATTTTGTAATCTGTCCAATTAAAACAATTTATTGCAGCAAATTTGTCAAGCTAACTAAACTATTATCATTAGGTTGGTGGATGATAACATTTTGGACGAACAATTATTGTTTAAACAAATGTCACATACAAGTATAGATAATGAATGAAACTTTATAGAGAGTTTCGAACTGTATACTTTCTTTCACAATATCCATGAACTTTTATACCGGAATGATGAGGTTTTTCTATAATGAACTTAAACATTGTCTATTAGCTTGTTCGATATCAGAAATGTCAAATCAGCTGTCCATACTCACTCAATGTTGTACAAGTACATGTAGAGGTACATTAAAGTGAGGCGATGTACACCTTAATGTGCATGTACATTGTACAGCTATATAAATCTAAAGCTAAAGTTCACTGACTCCTTAATATCTATATATAATTCAAGATGCAGGTAATTTCTACCGCAGTATTATTGAAACAAATTTAGTTTGACTTTTTTTGCTATAGTCGTCGTTAACTTAAGAACCGTCAGTAAGATTTGAATGACCATATAGCTAAACGTTATTATACATTGTAAACTAATATTAAATCATAATTCGATCATCTTACATAAGTGGCACGTACAGGTTCTGTAAAGAAGCAGAAGAAACCCCAATACATCTCCTTACAAAATGCGGAGCCCTTCTCTGCAAAAAAATGATATCATCTGGGAAATCACTGCTTAGACGGGAGGGACATTCTGATAAAGAAAACTGGCCTTGAGGAGATAGTCTAGGTAATGGAAATAGAAGTAAGAACGGCGACACAAAAGATCTAATACAGGTGAAGGTGCATCGATCATCCCCAAATAAAGATACAACTATCTTACAGAAACATAATTATAGTTAGAAAAGAAACGGAAAAGTTTTCCATTTTATCACAAAAAAATTCATCTCCACACATTACCATACATACATATATGTAGTTTTATTGATTATTTTAAAAATTTGCATACATAAAACGCTTCGCTCGCATGTTTTCTTATTTAAAATGTTTTAATGAAGTGAAATTTTGCTTGCATCTCTTGCTGTTGATAAATTTGTGACTTTTTCTTTAAAAAAAATCAAAAAATAATGTTACTGCAAACAATTAATGCTGACTATGGCTAGTAGAACGTATTAAGGTCAATTTACAATTTTAAAAATTTTTTTTTTATTAATATTTTGTCCACCTTTTTTTCTTTCATGATATTTAATAATTAACTAACTTCATCCCTTTTCAGCTTAGACAATGAAAAATTGTCAAAGCTGTTAATGAGTTTTAAAACTTCATTACGAAAACCATCTATAAATTAAAATAATGGGACATTTTATTTACTTTAGCGCTTTTTATAAGGGAAAGAACTATGTATATGTAGTACATTACATAGCATATATATGTAGGTACAAATTAATTGTAGAAGTTAAAATAAAATCAAATAAATATTGACAACCTAAAATTTGATGAAAATACATTCACAGATGTGATCGTGAAAAATAAATGTGAACTGTTAATAATTTTTCAACAATACATCGGTAATCTCACGATAAAAATTGTTAACCATTACACTAAATTACTTGGACTTACAAATAGCCGGAATTTATTCCCAAGAATTTTATTAGTGATTACTGATTACCTTTTAAGAAATCAGGTGCAATATAATAAAGATATATGGTGCGGCTTCGTGTAAGGTTAGATTAGTGACTGTAATATTAGTGACTTTTAAAAGTGATTGTTCATGTATGGTGATCACTTTGAAGATGCCAAGAATGTAAACTCAGCTAACTTCACGGTATATAAAAATGACGTCGAAATGTCAAAAGAATAGTTTTTAGTCGAATTTTTATGTTTTTATTTTTCTGTCGCGGCTATTTGTTATTGTATGTGAGTATGATTCCCACTCATATGCCACATATTTGCTAAATATTTAAAAAAAAATTAACTGTAAAATTACGAAAGTAACATTTATTTTGGTGTCAACTATATTTTTTCACTTTTTGGTGATTTGCAGTCAGATAGTCACCAATCACTTTACATAAAGCCGCACCTGTATTTATATTTAGAAGAAAAATGCTTCGGTTTTTTTTTGTGTTCGATTTGGTAACAGGTCACATTGATGCTCCGAATCTGTTGTCTCTGTTCAATTTAAATGTTCCACCTAGATCTTTGCGACGTGGT
>JANSTT010017350.1:0-57240 GCA_026745375.1 Platyura marginata
GATGAACTTCTTGCGAGAGAGACCCATATGATCTGGAATATGAAAAAAGTTAATTGCCATTTAGTTGAACAATGCAAAATAATTGCATAATTCCCTTCTTCAAGTGGCATCTAATTGTCGAACGTACATATATGTAGGTAGATACCGAACCATCACCTCTCCTCCTATGGATATGTAAATTTTTTTTGGTTTTTGTTATTGTTAGACGTTAGAGAGACGATAGATACTTCAACAACGCTATGCGCAATGAGAATGTGCGCAATGTGCGAACTTACTTCTTAATGTGCTAGAAATTATATACTAAGTATGGTTGGCTATTAATTAAAAAATTATTTTTCTCATTTAAAAAAATATGATTTACGTTTTCTTACATATTTTTAAGTTATGCGCATATTATTTGTCGTGTTAATTAGTGCGCATAAATTTAGGTGACATCGATTGTGTTTTTATAAAAAAGCGTTTGTTTTTTGTTTTTGTTTTTTTATTTAAGTAATGTTTTAAATTTTTCAAACTGTTTATTTATTTAAGAAAGGTAAAAGAAAAAAAATTAATTCTCCATGAATTCATGAATCATAATATTTATGCATTGATGTAGTTAGAATTGTTGTAACTGTAAATTGGTAACAATTTAAATTTTTGTACCAATTCTTGGTTCGATTCATCACCACCTACATAGTTATATACCTACAGAATGTATAAATAAATACTGAAGTCCCATCCACCTTATCCATATACAGGTAACCCTCATAGAACGCGGTATTTCTAAAACGCTTTTTTTCTCGCTACAATGCGGTTTTAAAATTGCGAACGTCCTTTGTACAATGCCGTCGCTGATTTCGTATAACGCGATCGTGAAATTTCCAAATATTGTTTTTTTTTCACTTTAAATATTCAATAAAATAGAAGCTCGCTATGGTTAACCTAAATCTAAAATAAAAATATATACATACACGCAACTCTGTTTTACACGGTCTTTTTTTTGCACGTAAATAAAAACGGAATTGGATCTATTTTTCTATAGACCGTGGAAAAATAAATCCAATTCCGTTTTTATACGATTTTATTTGAAATGGCACCGTTTAAAAAAACTGTTTGATTTCAATTTTAAGGAAAAATGTCAGCGCAGTACAGTACAATGCGTTTGTCAACTAAACATTGTTGATGCAATAAGTTAGCTCTTAGCTTTTTGCGCAATATTTAATCAAGAAATGTAGCCACACTTTTGAGAATACAAAAATTTTTAATGAAATTTGTATGAATAAAGGAAAACCATTCAAACTCAACTGAAAGTTCATTGAAAACCGTTCAAATTCAACTGAAGTTTGACAGTAAAATTTATTTTTTTTTTTATTTTTGAAATGCAGTTTTTTTTATAATTGAAAAAGTAGCGTTTTTATTAGATTTGGAACGTAACCCTACTTTTTTCTATGGGTTCCTTGTCTCATATAACGCGATATTTGTATAATGCGGCATTTTTGTGAAGCCTAATCTTCGCATTATACGAGGTTTACCTGTATTTTGAGTCAAAAATTAGAAACTTAACTAAAACGTTTACCAACAACTCGATGATATTCATCATCCGATCTATGGCCATAAAACCAGCTCAACGCTACCAAGTCTTCGGGAGTATATATTTTATTAAACAAGTTGTCTAATTAGAGTAGGTACCCGATAGTCGATAGAGATTGTTATTTAAGTTAACAAATGCCATGTTTGTTGTTGTTGTTGTACGAGAGTCAGAGTACATACAAAATTGATGACTTGATGTCTGCATATCGATGGATTGATTGTCTATAAAAAGTTTTGCATTGCCATTTTGTACTTTTGCAACGTTTTTTTTTTTTTTGTTTGTTTTCTTGCGCAAGTATAAGTGACATTATTTGCAAAGATGCAATATTAGTTGCGAATCTTGTTGTCGCTCGATATACATAATATATAAATGGGAAAGAAAATGATGGAAACATCATGTAAACAAAACTTGAACAAGTATTCTGTCTATATTTGTCATATATAGAATTGAAACAACGTCTTTTTAATCGAAATTTGCATTAAGTCGTAAGTGGTTGAAGATGTGAATTTGTGATATAATCTAGCAATGAACTCTAGTAGTCTAGTGGTGGTTCAAATCATATGTGATTTCATTTCAATCAACGTCATCTGATGATAATAGCTACGGATATAATGGAGATTGAACTTAGACTAAGTCACATTCAATTCCGCCGATATCTATATTAAGTCCTGATGGATCTGGGAATTCAGTAAATTTAAATAAATAATAATAATTGTAAATAATAAGAAATTGTAAAGGAAAATTATTTTATTTGGAAATTTATTTAAAAAACAGGGACAAAAAACATTTGATATGTTTAGCTGAAGCAATCTAGCTCAAACAAGTATCAATCATCTCGGTTATTAGACCATTTGGTAATCAAACCATTTGGCCGTCATCAGATCAGAGAAAACCAACCAACCTGTCAATTTTTAATCTGTGACCTCCCACTCCAAAGGCAATCTGAGGAGTGGTAGCTTGTGAAAATTATTGATTCCATCCTTCCAACCCTTTCATGTTCAAAACGTATGGACCTCAAAGAGTTAATTTTTTCCAAAAATTTTATTTAGCAAAAAATGCTGCTAATTTAAAATAATATAAAAATACAAAGTTTCAAAATCAATATCTTTAATATTAAGAAAGTTCAAAATTGTGTTCCCTTTAAAAAAACTGACAAAAAAAAGGTCCAGATTAGTGCTGGCCCACGATTATCGAATCAATAACTCTTATGATCCGCCACTGATTTGTGTGCATTTTTTAAGATATCTACAGTAAATTAGAATTTTAAGAAAAATCACATAATCATATTGCCGTTGCCGTTATGTACAGGAATTTTATATAGATTTTTAAGAACCGGTAAAAGATTTATTTTTTTAATTCGGAATTCATAACTACAAAGAAATATATTTTGTTCAAAATGCTTTCCTATACCTTTGCCATATTAATATAAACAAAAATGCTGAATTTTAGATTCATCAAATATAAATTCTAAAGAATCTAATAAGAATTTCTATTAAATAAGTCAAATACATAACAAGCACAAAGGTTGCAAATTAAAACGGCGACGTTTCCACAACGGTGTGATTTAATCGGAGTTATTCATTAGTTTTTCCAAATAGAGGTGCGTCATTAGGAAAAAAGAAGGAGATGGTAGGGGAGGGGAAAAAAGGAGCGATGTTGAAGAACAAACACATTAAACACCGCAAACATATACACAGAACAGAATTACCTTGTCTTCTTTCTCTCCTTTCTTTTAGTTTAAAATCTGCATTTTTGCAATTCTCAAAATTCGCATAAAAAATGTAAAAAAAGGCCATTTTAAAATAATTTTATATGGGTCCCCCTATAAGGGTTAAAGATGGTTCAACAAATATCATAATTTTTTTTCTAAATTTCTACGATTATTCCAGAAAAATGTCTAGTTGGCTCATTTGAAATATCAGCTCCCTCACACATTTAAAATTTTTAATGGTGTTTCTCCAAAAAACTGGCTGGACCTAGACTCCTTTGCCCAAAAAACACTTCCTTCATCTAAAAGTGTTTTTTTTTTAAAAAACACTATAATTTCAGAAATCACTTAGAAGTGATACCTACTTATTAAGATCTATTTCTCTTTTAAGAAAAAACTTTTTTATTTTTCTGTGAAAAGTAGAAAAAACATAAATTTTTGCTGTAGCTCACAAAAAAATTTTCTGCAGTGTAAACTGAAACCAAAGCTACCCACTTATGTAGGTGGTATATTTCATATATATATACTAGTTGTGGAAGCAAAATATATTGAATTTCTCATTGATAAATAATTCAATAATTTACACTTGCGGCTTATTTTTATACTTCTTTTAGAGAAAGAAATTAATTTACAGCTTCTTACAAATTTTTAACTACTGTAATAAATTACATCCTAATGTCTGACACAATATTATCATTATTATTTTTTACACATCAAACATCAATAATATTCGAATTCAATAAGAAAAAACCATAATAACAATACGAATACATAACAAGCATATTTTATATCCCATTTCAACAAAATATCTATTGAAGCAACGATAAATCACTTACCAAAATCATTGTTTTGTTGACCTAAAATTAGTGTTACCGTGTGCAATATGCACAAACAACAAAACAGCTGCATAAGCATTGTGTACATATAATTAATCGAATTATTGAAATATATCGTATTGGTATGTAAAATTTCCTATAATCAAAATACACACACACACACTCTCTCCACTAATTGATATTTGTTAAAAATAAAAAAAAAATTTTGAAAAACTTTAAAACGCACAATAAACAGTTTTTTTTTTTTGAGTGTAGGTATATATAACAAACGCGCGTAATACTCCGCGACCAAATATGAAGAGGTTCGTCGCTTAACTGAGTTGGTTGGAAAAGTCTTTCGTTCTGATATTCATAAAGGCATTTAGCAAAAACCGCGAAATGAGCTACTCTCTTCTGGCGGCGCCACAGCAAATAATGCAAAGTACCTACTACACTAAAGAGATACACAATATCTTCATATACCTCTATATATAATGGCCATATAGGTAGGAATAATTCTGCATATTTATTATTAATCTTCAGATTGAAGATCATTGTCAAGATCATTGTAATTAGCTTATATGTGTAGGTATCTACTGGATAGAGTAGGATGGGTCGATTTTGATCGAAATTATTAATTTATTATCACAATTTTAGTATTCGGCTTTATTCGGCTTAATTCGGTAAATCAAAATTTCAATTTCAATTTCAACTCTTCTTAATAATAGTGTGGGGAGAAAGTGGGCACTTTACAGCGCCCGACAATCCCTAGACCTCACTATATTGGCTGATTAGACATCCCTTGCGTTCTGTCATGTCCTTGATCTACCATTTTTGAAAGAACATCAATAAATCTTAGAACGGTTGATCAAGGTGCGTTACGGATTTCTGATTCTCAGATTGGATTATTGTTCAGGTTTCGCTTGCGTGTACTCAGTATAGGTCTGATGATCAGGCTCTTGTATTAGCATTTATTGGCAGATTTTACCCGTTCTTCGGATACATGAGTGTGTATCGTTATCACTGCGTATCATAGAGCTCAGATATGCAAATTCTCTTCGATAATGTATAGTCTCCTATAGGATACGTTCGGTGGCGATCTCCTTCTATCATTTCGGAACATATCTGATTCATTGATTGTTAGTATCAAAATTATTTTCATTAATTCAAGATGGGGTTATAGACCGTATCGGTCCTTCCTTAATAACCGCCTCCACGTGTCTCTGTCACTCACTCTTGTGCGCCAGTTTGTCTGCCGTATCTTGGTCTACTGTATCTAGCCATCTTTTTTTTTTGGCTTGCCGACTTTTCTCTTCTCCTCTGTTTTGCCTATGAACTCTTTCTTTGGGATCTCCGTTTCGTTTATCTTTACAACAGTTGACACTTTTTCGCTGCCACATATGTAGATTTTACAAATCCTGGTTGTACCCGTAGGCACCATTTTACGTTATGTTGCACATGTCCAAATATCCTTCGTATAGAATTCTCCTTTCAGAAAGAGTCCAACGAGAAGACGGAAAGAAGTCTTCTTTGTTATTGTCCACGTTTCACACTGCCATGTTACTAAGTCTAAAAATTCTGGGTAATAAATAAAATTTGTTTAATTGGAAACTGCAATAATTAATCGAAAATCGGCCCACCCTAAACTAATATGAATATATACTCGACGATGGTGAGTACATAGGTACCTATACCTATCGTGTTGAGCGTAATGAGTCAAAGTCAAAGGTACATTTTCATTACGGTAAATTTATTGAATAAATGTTGCATAAATTGTTGAATATTGTACGGAAGACACATTAGTGACAGTGTTTGTATATACACAAAAGCCAAATGCTAATACATCGTCAAGTTTTAAGGTAAATTGATTGGCATCTTTCAATTTAAAGTCATTATGGAGTGGAAGAATCTTAATCTGTGAGTTAGTAGGTAGTTTGTTTGTTTAATACTTTTAATTTTTAAACGATTCTTTTATTATTTTCGATTCTTTTTCTCTTTTTTTTTTGTTGGTTTAGGAGAAATTAATTTCGATTTTAATTGTTTACATATACCGGGCATGCGTACTCGTATACCAACTTGTATATTGTACACATACGAGTACATAACGTACATTACAACATTTAAGTATCCAAATGTTAATCTTTTGTTTTTGTTTTTTTTTTTTTTTTATTTCTTTAAAAGGTAGACAAAAAAAAATTTAGATGTGTGTCAGAGATAAATATTTATTTTAGAAATAAAGCATATCTATAAACAATACATTGAGTGCAGGTACCACTTCCGTGTGTGTAATTTAAAAAAAAAAAACAATTTCTAAGACAAATGGCCATTTTAACTTTTAGATCAAGATGAAGTCGATTAAATTCTTTCAATCATAGAGAGAGAAAGGGGTGGGGGAGAGAATTAACATGGACAGTGATACGTTAGGACAATATTATTAAGAAGACCAAAGGCTAAACCATTATATCTGTGGCAAATAGTTAAAGTAGCTTAAGCCTTAGTTATTTAAATGAACTTTTTAAGCTACTTTAACTTATTGCCACAGATATATAGAACATTATGTAACAATTAATATTAGTTGTGTAACTCCGTGTTCGTCCTTTCTGTTTCGGCTCTGTCCATCTAGTTTCTAGTTCTAGTCCATCTGTGATCATGATTTCGGCTAAACACGCTTAAGCTAAAGAGGGTTAACATTTTAACAGTTTATTATTAAGTACTCCGAGAGGATTAAGATCTCTTATTTGTTTTAAGAGCAAAACCAATAAGGATTAGGCAAGCTGGGGATGTAAAATGTTACTGTATTTGTATCTACATATTTTTGACATACATAAGTAAATTGATCATTCTAAAAGTTCTACGATCAACCGTTGGTGGCGCTGTATTCAATTTTAAATAATCTATAGGTATTTTTTCGTTTGTTTACAATTTACTCAATATTTAATCAGAATAGGGAAAAACTATATAAGGTCAAAGTCATAGATAATAAAAAAATATACATTTTCCTAATAGACTAAAAAGTTCTAAACACAATCCTTAAAGCAGTATGGTATCGAAATCGTTTTTAGTTATCACATTTTGCATTTTTTTTTTTATAACGTCTAGGTAATGAATACGGTGTGACACAATTTAAAATGGTCATTTTGCCACCACTGCCCTAAATACTAACAATTTTATATTATTTTCATATATTTTTCTTTGCATTTGAGCATAAAACGTATGAAAACTTCATTGGCATATTACATAGTCAGTTCAACTAGCTATACTTTTTTAGTGGTTTTTATTTGAGGACAAAATAGTTTTTGTATTATTTAAAAATATTTTTTCACATTTCCTTAGAGAAAAAATAATCCAAATTAAAGACACATTAAAATTTTTGTTCCAAAACTTCTATAACTATAATCTCAAATGACCCTACTTATAATTATATGCATTTCCTTCTACTTCCTGTTGGAGTTGGAAATATCACTTTTAGAACGAGTGGCCATCGGTTGCATAAATTGAAATGAAAACACTTAATATAAAAAAACAGTATGGAAAATACCATTTTTCGTATAGAATGGTAAATTTTTGCTTCATAAAAAGTCCTTGAAACTATTTTTTGTTGTATAAATTTTGTTAAAAATTAAACCGCCGTCTGTAAAACTCATGACATTTCGATCGATTGTATGTTAGAGCGAGAAAAGTGTTTTATTGGATGAAAATCGCTGTAGCTGTTGTCAAAATAAAAAACAAATTTTTTAAAGTTGTTTTGAAGATTTTCAATTAAAAATTGCTGAAAATTGTTATCCGTAATTCATATTATTATTGAATATTATTCGGTTGTTGGTATTGAGTACTTGGATTCCGTAAAAACACTCCTGAATAATTTTCTATCCAGGTACCTAAATTAGCTAATTACTAATTGCTGTATAGAAAAAAAACAATAAAAAGTAATTTTCGTAGCTAGCGCTGAATAATATTAAAAGAAAAATCAATTGAAAATCTAACAATTCGGAAATTTTCATCAATTACGCACTATACAAAAAAAAAATGAGTGACAAACCGGAACAACACAAAAAACAAAGATCGGAACTTCAGTCTCTACCAACAAAACAGTATTTAGATCAAACAGTTGCTCCGGCCCTGCTTCAAGGACTTCAAGCTTTAGCTAAGGAGAGACCACCAGATCCCATTAATTTTTTGGCTGCTTATTTATTAAAAAATAAAGTGCGATGTGAAGAAAACATTTTAGATTGAACATAACCACACTTTAAGTTTGAATAAATAGAAAATAAAAAAATTTGATTGTGTTGCCAATATGGATTAATAATTCAGGTATGTTTTTATTTTTAAAACAAATACACCTTATTTAACACTAAATAAATGGTTTTAAGTGGATGGTATTTATTGTAGAACAACCCTTCGTACCTAACCCATCAGGAAGTCTTGACGGTTTACTTTTGCTGACAGAAATTTTAAAAATACATTCATGGAAGAAATTCCGATGTACATTTTGACTCTTGTTCTAGTTCATAAATATATCACTAACCCGTTTTTATACCTACCCGTAAAATTAAGTTAGTAAATGGAGCGTATGGTTGTGAAGCCACTTTTTGTTGCGCCCCGCTTGATCTATTGTGAATCCCCTGCTTTATTCACATTTATATGTGATCGCTCCAGCGTCGTAATTCTAATGTTCTGGATATTTGAATATCATTGTGTAAGACGTTACATTATCATCAGGCCGTTTGTCGTTCCACGTGGGAGCAGAGGCCATCCACATTCACATTTGCATCACATCGCATTCTTTTGCTCCTTCATTAGCTTCGGCAATTACGGTGCGGCGTTACGTTTTTCTGGTTTGTCCTCTTTTCCGAGCTTCTTGGAGATTCAATGTCACGTACAATGTCATCCCTAGGTGTTCGAAGTGTATGTCCATTTCAGTTCCATTTTCTTCAACGGATCTGAGCATCAATCTTCTCCATAGTTCTTATTTTCTAACCCTGTCTGGTCACCTCACACCTACTTTACGCCTTAAGCACCTGTTCACAAAGACCTGGAGTTTTGTTGTTATGGTGCTTGTTACTTTCCAGGTCTCGCAGCCGTATAGTAGAATCGACAGACAGCTAGTTCGGAAAATCCTCAATTTTAAGTTTCTTGAGATTTATGGATTCTGCTCGATACCACAGATTCTTCTCTATATTATCAGCGAAGTCAAAATTATCTAAACGTCGTGTGGTCTTTCATTTGCTTTTTTTATCATTCGGAGGAGAGGGGATAGTATACATCCTTGCTTCTTAATACCGGTTCTGACTGTAAATACAATGTTGCAAAAGATAGAATTAATATTTATGTTGGATGGGCTAGAAACTGATACATTTTGGTTATTGTATTCAGGTAATTACAACATCTGTAAAGCCTGTATGTATGTGTGTGTGTGTGGTAATTAAAAATATATAACCCGTCTTATATCTGATAATCTTTAATAGAATTCTTAGAGCAATAATTATATTATTAGCTAAATATTTAATTGTATGAAACGATCTCATATTAGTCGTCCACCTAAAAAGGAACACAAATCATTAAATACTGAATCATCGAATGTTTAGGACAAACAAAACAAAAATTACTTTATTTTGATGATATATCGAATTTGAATGATTTGCTGTAATATTGGCTAAAAGGTCGGCTTCAACATTTTGCAGAGCATTTTGGTATTCGGTAATTTCGAGCGCTTCCCATTCGGCTTTAAAAGCAGCTTTTGGATCTTGCGGCATAGCACCAGCAGCGCCAGACATTTGATCTTGCATCGCTTGTGTTTGATCGGCGGCTGTAAATTTTTTTTTAATTAATAACAACAACAAAAAAGAAGGGCGATCAGAAATGTCAACACAATTTTACCGTTATTTTCTCCAAGGACCAGAGTATAAATGCTACGTAATCCAAAAACGTTCAGAAAGTACCATGAAGCTGATGATACCCATGCAGCATCCAAGGAGGCAAGTTCTACGCCACGTTGCAACATTGGTTTAAATCGAAGGGTTAGTGGAAATGGAACTTTAGTGGTTACGAATCCAGAGAACATCCAATTGATCCAACCTAATTTTAAACTATCTTTTTATTGTCTATTAAAAATTTGAAAAGGAATTCTGTAATAGAATACAGGGCGTCCAGGCAGATGATGCCACAAAAGTAAACCACGATGAGAGGGCCGAATTTAATAAATTTGAATGTGTCTTAGAGCTAAAACTTCTTTTCGCTAAAGATCTTCAAATGTTAACTTTTTAATTTTTGTTTGCCATTTACTACTGTTGGAAAAACGGACCGACCTTTACCTCCTCTAACAGGGGCCTCCATGCTTGGCAGTCACATGCCTCTCTTTGATTCAGTTTCGTACGTCGTCTTCTCTTGCGTCTCCTGTGACACAGTCTGTCCACCGTAATTTTCGTCTCCTTTGTTTTCGTGGGTCACCTGCTTTGACTGTATTCTCTTCATCCATTCGTATGATGTGGTCTGTCCACCGCATGCGTGCTAGCTTAACAGATTTATTGACGTTTTTGTTCCTATTTAATTTATACAACTCGAAATTATATCTCCGCCTGTTGTCTATGTTTTCTTCATCCAAAGATTTTCCTGGGAATTTTTCTAGATACTTTAATTAAATAGTGTGGGTCTTGATTGATTGAAATGAACATTTCCGGTTGGGGGAGGGGATGGAAATAATAGTTTCTTTTTCACTAACCCAATAAATTAATAAATTATTGATGACAATAAAATTTTACGATTCCTAATAAAATGATTGGAAAGGGGGGACACTATTAACCACATTACCTCCAATAACAACCATCGGCAGAACATTGATAAAATTTCCTTTAACTAAATCCGATAGCATTGCCGTTGAATTCGGACTCACTGGTGCTCTTTTCTGTGTTTTAAAGTATCCAGACTCTTCATTATTGAAATAATGTCGTCTCATCGCAAACGAGTGCGCTGTTAAATATTTACCATTGTCTCTTAAAAGTCGAGCTCTTATCATTGCTTGACTAAAATCAGATACAATTAATTAATGACTCTAAATATTGTGTATGGAATGTTTTGTTGGATTACCCACCTGTCTTGAATTTGTGTTAGTTCCACCTTTTTTTGTGAAGAAATTAACATAGAAACATAATGACGAATAATTCCAACTAGAAATGTTATAACAACGATTGGTAAAAAAACCCAAACTCTGATGTTCGGATCAATAAGTAGTTCAGTCATTTTTTATGTTAATTACAAATAAAATATCAATTGGAATATAATAAAATATTAATATTTTATTGTAAATTAATATAACCCTTCAAGATAAACTATATCGCGCGGCCATGACACTTGACAGTATGCGATACTTTGACAGCAGCTCACCTATATATATATACCACGTGATCGACATCCATCGACTTCGACACAGACGACTCCGTTCAATGATGCAACAATAACCGCGGAAAATTCAAATTGTCAAATATATTTTTCTATTTACCCACCCTCAAGGAGGCTTCGATAAACGTATGGTTCCGGAAATTTAAAGAAATCATTGCCGAATGTTTGTAGAATGTTTTACATGTGTGCCTTTTCTCCCCCCCCTATTTATTCTCTAACAATAAAGTAATAATATACAGTGGATCTGCGTGTACAATATTTTCTACTTAATAATCATAGGCCATGTCCCAAAATACAGTAGTTCTTATCGGAAAAATATCGAAGGAAAAACGAGATCGGTAATCACTAAGATTATTTCGTAATTCTCGATGTAAGCACGAACAGAAACACATAACGATCGCGAAGAATCGGAACATCTCGATTAGTGTAAAAATACATGTTTTCGCAAAATACTCAAAATACTTTTGAAAGTACAAATATAAAATAAAAATGGCGACTAGTTTCCGAATGAAGTCGAGAGGTTTTTTTTCCCAACGTTCAAATTGTTTAGAGACTTTAAAAAACAGAGGGATACAAAATAAAAATGGCGACTTGCTTTCGAATGAATTTGGAGCTTTTTGTCTACTTTCAAATTATTTAGAGGTGAGGGTGGGAGTGGTACAGACTTAAGGCCCGTTTTCACGCGTCGTTAAGTAATTTAACAGTTAACTAAATTTTAAGTGAATTCAGTCGTGGAAACAGTACGTTTAGTAACAAGTAGCAAGTTAACGATTAAGTTGGTTAAATCGATTTTTAATTTCTGATGTCTTGTCTGCCATTGCGATTGTCTCAAACGACTAAATCTATGAACTTAACTGAAATACTTGTTCCGACGTTGGGATAAATTTCATTAACTTAACTACTTAATTACTTAATGCTTGGAGAAACGGGTCTTTAGTTCACAGTTTTTGTTGGAAAAATATGAATACCAACATTAAAATAGTTAAAAAAAAGATGGATATTATTACTACGATAATTTATTATTTTTTTTTTTTTAACTTGGATGATTTTAATTTTGATATTAATCAGAATGAGTTTCTTCAAATTTATTAGTATATTACTAAATTTAAGGTTAGTGATTTCAATTATTTTTTTGTTTTGTTTTTTTTTTTTTTCAATCATCAAAAAAGCTATGTTACTATAATCATAACATTTGTGTAAATAAATTAATTTAGGTGAAATCCTTTTTCCTTAGTAGCTGTAAGTAATCTCTCTCGGAGAATTTCTTCGGTTGGATAGTCTGGTAATTTCAGATAGTGAACGCATGTATTCACCGACGGATAACTTCCTTCGCCAGCGTCGACCTTTCGTACAATTGTCAGTCGCGGATGTAAATTTGATAAACCACCGGGCGGTAAACTACTGCATCCGGTTGTAAATTGTAGGAAAGCTTTACGTTCTGAACCGGTCATGTTCATCAATACGTTGACAAAGCGAATGAATCCGGGACTGAAATGGAAACAATTACGAGATTAGCATAAATGTGCAGGTAGGGCAAAAGTAGATAAAAAGGGATTGGCCAGAAATGACGTTACGCCCTAAGCCGAGGTCTTGATATAACGGGTTCTAGAATAAATTTTTAGAAAGACGGACAAAATTCCCCAGACAATGTTTAGAAAGACGGATATAATCCCCCTACCATTTTTAGAAAGACGGACAAATCCCCCCCCCGACAAATTTTATAGACGGGCAAAATCCCCCTCGGATATTTTTTTTTTAATGAACAAAATCCTCCCTAATGAATTTTTTAACAAAAATCGTCGCCTACGCAAGAAAGCTACGTTTTGGTAGTCCCTGCGGGGCTTTTCAAATATATATCCCCCTTTTCTGTTAGGAATCTATGGCTACGCAAGAATCCTACGTTTTGGAAGTCCATATAGGGGGGATTTTGTCTGTCTTAAAAAAAATTGTCAGGGGGATTTTGTCCGTTTACCAATACAACGAGGCGGGAAGGGGGTGTGATATAATGTGACGGGGAAGGATATTATTTAAGGGGGAAATAACATAATTTATTTCCTTCATAAAATATCCAAAACGTTACGTAACGTCATAATGTGGAGGAGCAGAGACTGATGCACGAAGACTTTTTGTTTGCAATAAATCGTTCCCGGTCTCCCCTCGAAATCTGCGGTCAAGGTTCTATCTATAAGGTTCAGACTAGAATTTTAATATGATTCCACTATATTGAGGAACTTAGGGATTCGCGGAACAATCATTTTGCGCTGGTGTCGATTTGATTTTTTTTTTGGGGGTATTGTGACTTAATTAGAGATATTGGCCATTAATGTCTAGGAACATATTTATTGAAGTAACTCACCTTTCCTTGGTGTAGCCCAGTTTTGGTTCCGTATAGTTGATTAAATCTTCTTTTGTCCATTCCGGATGTTGTTCGCCGCAAATCATCATTCGTGCTTCATCTGGCGAGAAGGCGGCCAACTTATTTAACGGAAATACTTGACAGAAACCTTTATGGAATGCTTCCAGTTGCTTTGCAATACCATCCTGTAGACAAAAACTGGTTGTCAATTCACAGTATTCTTCCAAATTATTGATGTTAACATCAATGGCGGCGCCATTTGGTATGAGATCCGTTGCCGTATAATTGTAGTGCTTTGAACTTGGTAAATAGGTGAATGTTAGCGATAAGTCTTCAAGGGCAACTGGGCCACTTTTTGTTTTAAAATTAATGGAACCGATTTTCCGTTGCTTGTCCGTTGCCGACAATTTACTATTTTGTTCAATGTTCTGTTTCTCTTGGACCATTTCTTGTAATTCTTTCAGAAAATCGGCCCGAATCGGATCAATTTCGTGTAAATTATCTTGCGTCAATACACCGTCATACCAACAAGCCTCCGGAAATTCTTGAATCAGCATCTTTGAACATGTGTCCGCTATGTCACGATCACTTTCCTCGGATAGAAAACTCGACACCATTACGTCATCGTTAATTTTCGTGTTCAGCGCGGATATATTTCGAGTATTTGATAAATTTTTATTGTGACACAATAGCTGCAGAAAACTGTTCGATAGGGGCAAATCAACTAGACGACCATCTTGTAGCACTTTGGCTAGAAAGACGCCCAAAAACCAAAAGTATTTACTGACTCGTTCGCATAGTTCGCCATCTTGTGGAAGCGGTGCCGGAAATAGTCCCGATGGCCGCCGAACATAGTATCCTATTGACTTAGCCCCTTCGCCAATGTCCAGTTCTTTGGTATTATAATATTCGTCCAGCAGGGATTCCATTTGTTCATCGTCGCACAACCACATAGCCAATTCGGCCCTTTGCAATTCAGCTGCTACCAAGGCATAAAATTCAAGTGTTGGTCCCAGTCCGGTACCCTCTTCCCCAACAAATTCCACCTCCAGAACCGATTTACGATTACAGTGTATTTTCATCACTTGCATTGCCCATTCCAGGAGATTTTCGTTGCGCGGAACTTTGACACGTTCGTGCTTTAAGCGACCCACACGAAATTCATGTTGATCGTCACGGCGCGGACTCAAACCGGGCATACGCTGTCGTTCGAGCGTCACATCGCGTTGCGACTGAAGCCAAACGATACTTCGGGATGCACCAAATGCTGTACAATTGAAATATAATTGTCTCGTTTCAAATGGAAATAGAAATGGACAGGATTGATTTAGATCCTCACACCAAGCCGGCAAACTATTACTGGATAGAACTAGGGGATCTTGAATTTGTTGCTGTAGTTTATTTGTGATTTTCTTGCTCATAAAAAGATCGGCATTGAGAATTGTCTCATCTATTTCTAAAAGATTTTCTTTTTGTTTTGTATTGATGGCATTCAATTGCGATAACAGCTGAAGTACATCGTCAACGGTGCATTGAAGTGAAGTTGGTGATGTTTCTAATGGTGTACTGGGTGATAGCGTTGAGCCACAGCTCCGTCCAACAGAAATGACCGGCGTTGATTTTCCATCTTCACCGCTACTTAGTTCATAATCTTTGTTCGATGCCTCCTTGTAAATGATCGTATATGTTGGTTCCCATATTTTACGCATTTTATCCGGTTTGCTTAGATTCGAAATTTGTATAAGTTCCTGAACGGCCCGGAATATCGTCCATTCGGGATTGTTTAGCGGTATTTCGGCATCAGCGACACCATTCAAATTCGGCCCTTTTAGTATTAATGAAACGGACGGCTGTGGCACGGCCGATGTACTTAAACATTGCGTTTCACTCTCGGAACCGGGTGCCGGAATATCTAAATCGGATGTTTGATTGACATTCGTACGACCTGGTCGCGGATCAAATGCCGGTATTAATGCGGAAAATTGTCGTTTCAATACGAATTCATCGTCCCAAGATTTTCGTTTGCCAGCCGCTGCTAAGCGATTCTCTAATGTTTCGTCATCCATAAAACTGAGAAGATTTTTGGACACCATTACCTGGAGTAAAGTGTTCTGCAGCAGAGGAAGAAGAGGAAGAACATGTTAGGAACAATTATAAATGTAATAAAAACAAAACAACTTACCCCAACTTCTTCGTATTCATCTTCATTTTCCTCGTCATCATTATCATCTTCCATATCTTCGTCATCTTCTAAATCACCAAGCAATGTGGGCGCACGACAACTCTCCAGAAAATCCTCCAGAGACACTTGTTCACTTTCACTGGACGTTGATGTTAAACTCATTGTTAGCGTCGGATTTATTGTCGAATTTTGACTATTGCCGGTCGATGCCTGAGCCGTATTCGTTCCAGCTACGCCGCTACTATTATTTGTTGTACTTGTAAGACTTGGATAACTTTGGGCGGTGCTAAGTAGTCCCGAATGGAAATTACTGGATAGTGCCAATTTGACGAGACTGGTGACGGAATTTGGTCCACGCGGAAAAAAACCCGAACTTTGATTACTTGAAATATTTGAATTGCTGATTACTTGATTGTTTGTTTGGAATCCATTGCCCTGTGATGTACGACGTCTGGCCATTGCCGCAAATGTCTCCAACAAGCCAGATGGTGTGGCTGGCTCAATTTGATTGGTATTCTCATTGGATGACGTTAAATTTGGTACGCTAACGCTCATCGGATTGACGACGACAATCGAATTGTTGGATGGATTTGGTGCGGCGGCTGGCAGCACTACAGATGCTGATGGCATCGTTGATATAGGTGCAGGCGCTGGTGATGGTGCTGCCGGTACAACAGCACTGATCGCTAAATTATTCTTGCTATTGTTGGTGTTGTCACGATCCTTTACCGATGACGGTGACGGACATGATTCCTCCGTTGTCTGGTAGTGTCGATGTTTCTGTATGACATGAATTGGCTTGTACTTTCGGTATTTGTCGACTTCAATGTTTGTGTTTGGATTTTCTTGTGGCTTCGGCACTGATATTTTCACCGATGGCGGAAGAAGATTTTGTGCCGGAATCGACAGGATTTCCGACGATAGAATATTGTTGGTATTATTTCGAATCATATCGACACCTTCGCGCATTTTATCGATCACTTCAAATGCTTCGCATGACAATTGGGAAACTCTTGAACCGGAACTGGACTTCAGGTTGCCCAGCAATGATTTACTAATGTTGTTCACAGAATTACTGGCGTTCATCTTGTTATTCGTTTCGATATTAAAAGTCTTATTATCTTCTAGAGTACTCTGCTGCTGTTGACGTAGAAATGTATTGCTGGTGGTGGCATTATTTTTGATATTATCATTGTTTAATGTGTAATTCTCGGTAATTGTTGCCAGATCAGATACAATGGGCAATGGTAATGGTAATGGAGTATGATTTATTAACGATAAGTCTTGATGATTCTCGAGTTCACGCAAAGCATGCACAACAACCGACACTTCCGTTTGATTTGATACATTTCGGATATCGCTGCCGGACACAATGTCCGACTTTGCTGAGGATAGAACATTTTCGGCAATTGTCTCAACTGCCTGTTTCCATGCCAAATTATCGGCCGACGATGCTTGATCGGTTGATGCAACGGAATTCTTTGTCAATTGACTGTCGGTTGCTTCGGGTAGGCTCGGTGTAGAGCTAGATTTGCGACTAGTTAGAATACTGGACTTTTCAACCTTTCTGGTTGACAGAGGAACTAAAGAATTTGATGAGGTTCCGCTTTCGATAAGCGGCAAGTTATCACAATTTGTCAATTTTAAATCATATTTTCCTTCTGCCCCCATTCTATACGAATTACGATTGCCATGATCCCATTTCACATCAATCCAACCATTATGAATTTCACCCGTAACTGTTCCCTCACTGGGTGGCGTCCCATCTTGATTATCCCAACGCCAATCGATTCCACGTACAACTCTAGCGCCCGTCGTGATGTGTTTTAGTTGCGATCGAATTTGTCGACGTTCACGTCTTATTCTGGTTTCGGCCTCTTTAACCGCTGCCCGTCCCATATCCTCACAAATCAATACGACCCGTCCGTAAATTTCAAAACCCGACAAACTCAAGTAATGCGTTTGACCCGATGCATTTTTGCCATTTTGTTGTATTCGAACATGTCGAAAACCGTGCACTTCATCACCAGGACATTCTATGGTCCATGTACATGTACTGCCCGGTTCAGCTAGACTCTTATCATCTGTGTGCGTTTTTAGTGTTATCCAATTAACAGAATCCCGTGAGAATTGTAGCATCCAATTTCGTAACGCTGACCGACCATAGCCACGTGCATGTCTCATTGTATATGCGGTGGGTATTATAAAAACACCAAGATCAATTGCAAACCAGGCTTTTTTATTGTCTCTTGTATGGCAATTAACGCTAACTGTGTCTCTGGATAAAATATCTTCAAGTTTGCCGTACGGCAACTGTTTACCTTCGGAACTGGTAACCGTTACCAAACTGTATTGTGCCGGATTCACCCATTCCGTAGTTTTTCCATTGGTTCCAATAAAATATATCAAACCGTTCTCATCGAAATCAAATTGATGCTTAAACGTACAGGTCGGACCGCCATCTTTAAGCTTTTTCAAAAATATATAATTTATTCGGTCCATATCGTACCACTGTTTGGCCACCATTTTAAGTAGATACTTTGCCAATTGTCCAACAGTAGCCAGGGGTTCCATTTTTAGATTACGTCCGGTTCGGTCAAATAATGTCGTTTCGCATGTTGCTCGTTCCAAACGGAATCGTAGTCGTTTCGTTAATATTTGAAGGCCATATCCGGATCCGGGTGCATCGTATATGTACACCGGAAGCTTTTCGGTACTCTCCAAAACCGATACCAGCTTTTGGACTAAAATGCTGGCCGTATTTTTGCCGACGTCCCGATCATTGTTATCACACATCTGAATGCACTTTTTAAAGATTCCGATTCGTTGTTTTTGTAATTTATTGATTTTGTTTTTTGTGAGGCCCGTTTCCCAATAGTTCTTTGACAGAACGGCCACCAGTACCTGTACTAAGCCAGAGCTATGCATTTCATATGCACTAACGACACCATCCTCATGTAGTAAGTTGGCCAATTCGCTCAACGAATTCTTCAGTTTATCTTGCCATGTTTGCGTTCCGGCACCATTTTCCGTATATGCACGTGGCAAATATTGCTCCTCCAGTGATTCTTCGATTTGTCGAACGATGTGCGATAATTTCGCGACAGCACCACGCGGCACCGCTTGGGCAGCCTTAAAATAACGATTGTACAAATCGCGGGCCATATTTTTAACTTGACATTTTTGCACTTCAGTTTTTGAACGGATTTTCTTCTTACGCGTTTGTGTCCAACCGGATGCAAAATCGGGTCCCAATGATGATTCAGCGGTGAATGTATGTTTTGTTGCCCGATTACTTTCGAATATAAAACCGGGCAAATCATCCTGCAGTATTGTCACCTGATGTCCTTCTGTATTATTGATGTGCACCTGATTTTCCTTTTGACTTTGCAAAACCCAATTGCCGACGACCAACCGTAGTACACCAGCTGTTGATAATATTGGCTGTGAAATTGTTCCGGCCCGTACAGCGGTCCGTGCACGTTGAAGTTTTTCCAAGAATTCACCACGATTTTCTGTTTTATTAGAAAAGACAAATTTTAATTTCTCCAAAACACAGGGGGGGTTAATAATACAGCAATTTTTAAATAATGTCAAACAGTGTCACACACACTCGAATTGGAATGAATGGAGCACACAAGCAAAGTGTCCGAAACGAATTGTATGTATACATATACAGGGTGTTTCATTAATGGTGGTTTATGACAAAATGCCGAATAGGTGATTAAATATGTAACAATTGTATGGGGAGGAGGAAAGGGGCAATGTGTGAAATTATTTTCAGCAAGATCATAACCTTTGAACCACTCTGTATTCGTTCGCTCCTGTTTAATACAGGATAACTCAATAAAGTGTTAAGCTAGATAAAATTTTGACATGCGCACGACCTACTTGATATTGTAAATGGCCAGAAAATCCTTTGATTCTCTTTAAATTGCAAAATTTCTTTTTATTGTTGTTACATAATTAGGGGGTTACTATTTTTGAGCCACATTCAACCACCCATGGTCATTCAAAAATTTTTGGAAAAAAGAAAAAAAAAATGGAAAATGCGTTTGTGTTGCATAATAGAAGTTCACCATTTTTTTTACCCACTGTTAACCCTTATAGGAGCCCCTCCCACTCTCCTACCCATATAAATTCATTATAAAATGCCCATTTTCGGACACTATTTTAATTTGTGTACGCTAAGAGTTTTTTTTTTGTCCTCTGATCCATCATTTTAGTAAAGATCACGACTTCCTTTGCTTCGCTTCCATTACGTGACGCATTATTGGCATTATTCTGGCTTTTTCAAGTTTAATACTCATTTTAAACAATATCCAAATGCCATAAGCGGAAAATAATTACAATAAAATAAATTTTTACATAACTAAATTATTAGAAATAGGAAGATTCTCACCTTCGCTAGTTATTGACTCCATACTTCGTACTTTGCCTAAAAAAAAAAAAATGAGAACACCGAGAATGAGTAAAATATTTTTGATTAATAATATTTGTGTTGGTAAATTTAGAAATACACTCCAATTAAAAAAGATATTATCATCACCATCATTATTTTTGTGCAGTTTTTCTCTGTTAATATTGAGAAATTCGGTTTTGAGTTTTAACGGCCCATATACATTTTGAACAAGAAAGGGTTAACAAAAAAATTTCTAAAAAGCAATTTCACCAGTTTCAGAATAAAATTGTAAATATAAAAATACAAAGTTTCAAAACCATGTGTATTGAGAAAGTTCAAAATTGTGCCACTTTTTAACACTAAACGTACCAGGGTCAAATGACCGCTTTTCTCCAACTTACTTTACGACTTTTTCTATAATATAATATGTACTTAACATCTATCTCTCTTCTCCATTGGTTTTTGCTGATAATGTACAGTAATCTGTGACCGGTTTTTTTAGCGGTTTTTTTTAACCGTTTTTGGTAAAAATAAGTATATACAAAATGTTACGGTACGTTTAGTGTTAAAAAACCGACGAGAAAAAACGGCGAAGATGTGCGGAGCATGCCCAGTTTTTTTTCTCCACTTTTTCCCATCAAAAAGTTTTTTTTTTAAAAAAAAAAATAGTCCCATAATGATGGGATTAATAATTCTCAGGATCCGCTACTAGAAGTAATCATTCCCTTAGTTCTAAGAAAGATTCGTGCCTGTATATCAAGACATATTCTGAAAATTAGACACAAATCCCAGTATATATTTGTTACTGTATTATAGATTGAGGTGGAACTTGTTTCGGAAATAATTTTTATTGAACTGTTATGGATCCAATTTTTTGCAGGGAAAGGATCAAAAGCCACAGAGTATCAAAGGCATAGGGATGTGGTTAGTTAGTTCGACTACTACTACAGAGTATTAGAAGAAAATAGGTAAATATTATGAAATAAATAATAGATGAAATAAAATGTGGAAATTTACCTGAACTATCGCTTCCATTTTCCGGACTTCCACTTGAATACATTGTTGCAAGTTTTCCATCCAATATAAATCTAAACCAACCGTTCGAACCATTTGATAACTCTAAGGCAGCTGAATCCGACCACACGTACAAACAATCTCGACCACGACAAATGCTCCATTCTCGCCAGTGATAAGCTTTTCCTTGTAATATCTCTTTGGCATCTTCCAATGGTTCATCAACTAAAAACATTTTTCATTTTCGATACATTTCGATGATAAAATTTCCAAAAAAAAAAAACAAAAACCTTTCAATGGACAATCCGATGATTTAATAATTTCCGAATCAATTTCGCCAATATTTCCCATTAGAGCTTGCACTTTCGAAAATACTCCTAATCGGGCAAAATGATCCAAAAACTCATCCTGCGTTTTGGACATAAGTTCCTCGATAATGATCAATACAACCAAGTGACCATCTTCGTCGTCCTTTAAATTGAAATATGAACAAAAAATTATTGAGTTTTTTGAATAAATACCAAAATTTTTAGTAAAATGTTGATTATTTAGGACTTAATGATTCTAGAAATATTTTTTTTTTCGAGATTGTTGCTTATATCGAAATGACATCTTCAAACAGAGCGGTACGGGGTCCTTTAGCAATCGATAGGGGTGTTTCCCCTGAGCAACGTTTGTTCGGAGAGTTTGCACAGCACACGGCCCTGTTTGGGGGGCGAGAAGAGGGGTTAAAGTTAAATAAACGAAATTTATCAGGGAAGGTGGACAGTAACGGGAATCATCCAAAACCTTTTTTGTCTGTTGGTATAAATAGGATTAAGAAAACAAATTCATTAATTTAGGAGAAAGGGGACTTTTGCTCGTATCAAATACGAGCGAAAACAATGACGGGATTTACTTGATTAAACGGCTAAAAGAGTTCCGATTTTTAAGTACCAAATGCTGAAGGGGTTAGATGGTCTTTGGGGCATTAATCCTATTTTTGCATATAACGGAACCGATTGTTTCAAGTGACCTCCGAATCACTCGGCACAAGTTCAATCCTTGCTTGGGGAGATAAATAATTATCCATTTTTATTTTTGAAAAACTTATCACGAAAATCTACCGCAACAGGAATCGAACCTGCATCTGTTGGCATCCAAAGCAAGTGTTCTGCCACTGCTCAACAGTTGTCTATTATATGGGTAGCGGATGATGGTTTCAAATCCAGGCATTAGGAAAATTTCAAATTCTATACAGGATGTCTCGTCATATGAAGACTATGTATGGATAATTTGAAAGACGCTTCCCATTTGGGCCCGACTTAACTTTTTTATCTGATCTTAGTGTGTGTTGGTCGGTCAAACAAAGAGGTGAACTTGACATTTTATATGTGAGAGAATCTCATTCAGGTGATAAAAATGAACCTCCCCCATTCAATCGCGCCCAATGGTCAAAAAATGGTTTTAAAAAAAATGACCAACACCAACCAAATAAAGAGGTAGGATCATAAAATTTTATGTGGAATTATTAGTTCTAGAATTGAAAATAGACCAAATCCCCACACACCTCAACAATTTTTTTCCCTCCAAATTAATGTTTAAAAATATACCCCCATTAAAATCACCTCAATATTTAGGGACGCCCCTGTATGTATATTAACAATTCTCATTGAATATCGAAAAATTGGCAGCCATTGAGGATACCGGGATTAACCTCTTCAGGGATATTGAGACATTTGTGTATTTACCATTACAAAGAAGAATTAAAAAATCTAAAATTCAAAATTAGTCCCTGAAGAGGTTAAAATTAGAAAATCGCAGTTACACAGTTCCATTCCAAACTGTTCAGAAATATTATTTGGAAAATAAAAAACTAACAAATTGGAAAAAAAAAATTCATGACGGAAGTTAAATGTTGGGATGGACCAACGATGGATGGTCAATTCTTTTCACCTTTTTTGAAAAAAAAAAAAAAAAAAAAAAAAAATGGCCAAAAACCATGTAATCCAAGTTACACGGTTTTAGGTGGTTGCCATTCCATGAAACTAACAAGTCTTTGATTTAATTCTTCAATCTATTTATGACTTTTAAAAGAAACATTACAATACAATTAATTAAAAAAAAAACGTAAAAATCTCGAAAAATAAAATAAAAAAAAAAAAAAAAAAAAAAAAAACAATGTCAGTGGGATTACAATCAAAAACGCATAAACGTCAACCATCTCAAAACATAACAAATAAAAAAAAAAAATCACACGGAATTTGCATTGTAATGGGTAGATCTCTACACCGATCAATTATTTCTAATTTTCTGTGTGTAGTCTGATGTTTGGGGGGTGAAAAGAATTCACCATATAATTAATGACAATAGTTTTCAGTTATTAAACAATTAGGTGCTTTAGTTATGTTTTTTGTTTTTGTTTGTGTAATATGTGCTTACGTTTAGAAGCAACACAAGTCAGATGGAAATACAAAAAAAAAAAAAATTAAAACCAAAGAACAATGCTATGCAATCAGCAACAATATGAATTTTACCGCCATTTTGTTTACAGATGGTGGCAAAATAAAACGACGAGTTACAATATTACGTTGCTGTTTAACATTTTGCACAAGCGATGATATCTTGACCCGTCCATTATTATTCAATGGTGGCCAACTGTAGTTGATCTGGGTGGGTACCGGTTATTGATAGCAATCAATAATTTATTTAAAGATATTTAATTTAAAATAAAAAATAATAATAAAAAAACTCCAATAAGTATTCAATTACCTCGTTGTCTAATACACTGGCGACCACCTCAACGAGAAGTGTTCCCAGATTTTCGTTTTGGGCCGAACACAACGAAGCCAGCATATCCTGCTGTGCATATTGTACCATTTTCTTTATAAGACCTGTTGGAATGTGTGGCATTAATATTTAAATCCGAAAAAAACCCCCAATAGAGGTGGTTTGTCAAAAAAAAAAAAACTAACTTAAACTTGAACGTCGAACACTGCCAAGCATTGTACTTTGGAAGGACTTGCAAAAAGCTGGCAAAAAAAAC
The DNA here is from genome assembly GCA_026745375.1 of Platyura marginata. Taxonomy (NCBI): domain Eukaryota; kingdom Metazoa; phylum Arthropoda; class Insecta; order Diptera; family Keroplatidae; genus Platyura; species Platyura marginata. Next base: position 24,468 of record JANSTT010017350.1, read on the forward strand.
TTCAAATAAAGTGGTGACATTTCTGGATCACCACGCGGCTCATTATTATCATCACTTTCTGATTTTAGATCTGATCGACCGGCCGGCATCCATTCGCCAGGTGATTGTAAAATCGACGCAACATCCCGATGACCCTCATCGATACGTTCTCGTGCTTTGTCCAACGGTGTTTTGCCATCCTCATCTCTTAGATCGGCATTTGCTCCATGTTTTAGTAAAATTTTAGCAATACCAGGCCGCCCGAAACAAGCGGCATAATGCAATGACGAACTTCTTTGTCCCTTATTCACATCGGCACCTTTATCGCATAAATACTCCACCATCTCTAATGTACCAAAGGCTGATGCCCAGTTCAAAAGCGTTTGACCAACATCATCCATACAATTTACATCAATACCGCCCGTTTCAATGGCTTCAATTAAGGCTTCGGTGTCTTTATTTCGAATGCATTCGATTAACTGTCGATGTGTACGTTCAGCACTTGAGTCTGCCCGTCGAACGCGTGGCACCAATTGACCCTGCGAACAACCCACTCGATTTAAAGCTTGTCTGCCCTCAAACAACAATAAAAGTATTAAATCGGCTAAACGCATACAATCTAATATGCATCTTTCGTCTCCCTTTAGAGCCCGTTCCATTGCATCGCGTAGATTGGATCGCAATAGATCCTAAAAATATTTTTATTTGGTATTAAAACTAAATAGACCAGAAATACAATTTTTATTTTCGGATTACGTGTGTTATTGTTGGCGAGCCACGGCACAACGTGGACAGAAGAGATATCGTAGTTGAAATAGACTGGCTAGAACGATTTGCTTCTGTGACCTGTGATTTAGAATGTTGACCGACTCCTCCTTCTTGTGTTCCATGATTAGAAGATGATGTGCCACATGGTTGTGGTCCAGCAGCATTGCTTAATCTGTTTAATAATTCTGCGACTAGTCCTACAAACAAACAACATTCTTAAAGATAATATTCAGAAAACAAAAATAGTTCTTCTTACCATATTCAGCTAATGGAGCTGGATCTACACCTTTCCTTGTAAATCGATCAGCAACGGATGCAAAACATTTTAATGCACCGTCAGCCACCAAACAATCTTCATGTTGCAATAACGTGCTCAAACTTTCGACACACGTTTGAATGCTTGAACTTTGCGGCTCAACTTTTGTACATAACCGGGAGACAACTGCCATCGACGAATGAAGTGTATCCTTATGCACTTGAGATCCACAATCTCGAATAAACGATAAAACGCTTTTCAGTCCACCACCTTCAAATACAGCACCCGCTTCACGGGTACAAATCAATTCTAGAACCTTTACACATTGTTCGGCCAAATCGCGGCTAGTTCGGCTAGTCAAATCGGCTACAACCAATCGATTACAAATAGCCTTAATAGCACCATCAATCGCAACAATTCTTCGGGTACACTCGGCCGACACATCTAAATAGTATGTAATTGCACGGGCCGTTACTTCTAGTACATTTTCGGGTGCCAATTCATCTAGAAATATTTTGCACAATGCTGGCAAAAATGTTCGCGGTGGACAACTTTCAAAGCATCGATCAACATTGTCCGACATCAATAGCAGCATACATAATTGTTCCAATGCAATTAATTGCATGTCTCTTTCATCCCCCTGGCCCATTGATAGCCATTCGAGAAGTGTTTCTGGATCGACGTCTCCCATCTTCTAGAATTATAAATTCAGTAATGAATTTGGTTAAAAAAAAAAGTGGCAAATCACTGTGACCGTTCATTCGTTCTGTATTAATTCAGCCCCTGAGTTGTTCCGTTAAAAAAAATTATTTGAAATACAGGACGTACTCGGGTGCAATTTCAGTGCAAGGGACAAGGAAAGTTAAAAAAAAAAAAAAAAAAAAAAATTGGAAAAATCTTCTGCTCGCTACGCTCGTGCAGCTCGTAAATTTTATATGAAAAAAAAAACTCCAGATTAAAATGACAGAAAATCGATTCCCATCTTTTAACTGTCCTGTATTTTTGTCTAGAAGAAATGGTCACCGTACCTATATGCATGCAATCAATGAATGAATGAAAGAATATGAATAATTACCTCGTAAGAGCAGTTGCTTCTTTGAAGCAGAGCTGAACGCAACTAACTAAATTCGGGAGTTGCTAAAAATATCTGAAATTAAAGAAAACATTCATAAAACATTAAGCAGCAATATTTCGTGGTCATTAATAAAATGGCAGATAGGGGGGGATGGGGTGTTCCTATAACGCAACAAATAAATCGTATCAAAAGGGTGGGAGGGGGACCAATGAAATATTGAACTTTTTACCTTTTATGTGAGATTTTAAGTTCTTCTGCAAGGCTGCGAAGGATAAGGACTAAAACTCGAAATTTTAAGCAAAGATTTCTAACACCCTAGGTCAAAAAAGATTTTTTAACAAAACTCAAGAAAAGGGCATTTTCTTTGACTCGACAGTCTTCCTCCGAAAATAACGTCATTTTTTTTTAAATAGAATTTTGTGGTGTTCTTTTTTTTAAATACAATAATTGTTGTACAACACCTAGGTGTTATTTTCTTTTTTGCCTATTAGAGAAAATCCTAATTTTATTATTTTCTTTAAATTTTCTTTATTCAAAATATATTTCGAGAAAATGAATAATAGGCACACAGTAACATTTCACCCTCTATCAATAATTACTGATTTGACTTTTAATCAATTTTGTGTGTTCTTGAGTTTTCCCATTGATTGGCTTCCATAACTGATTATTACCCTTTTTTACCCTTTTCCTCTCTTATCCCTTGTTCGAATTGCTTCAAAAACCACAGAAATCTTACTCTAGGAATAGCACTTCACTTGCTTTAGCATTACATGCCCTTTTACATTAGACACTAAAACGAAGACAGGACGGTAAATAGGCAACACTGTCTTAACCCGAATTTGCCCAATGCACAAATCAATTATCGTCCATTAACTTATAATTTTATTTATTTAGTGGATTATTGCGCGTTGTCATAATGAAAACGCTGGCACAATTCAGGTTAATGAAATTGTCTCGTGTCTTTACCTACTTTCCTTGTTTTTGACATTGGCTTGAACAGAGTTGGGGAGACGGTAAAATGACATATGAGTAATAAAAATGGCTGAAACAAAACAAAAAAACAAAACAAATTAGCGAAAATCTCCGTTGCCTGTAATTAATTTAAGTCCATCAATAATGTTGACTCAATGTCATATGTTGGCCTTTCATTTTCTCTTTCTTTGTCTAATTTTTCCACGTTTTCAAGAATTTCCAACAATTTTTAAAGATTAAATTTTTGGCGACCGTACTGTTTTCTGTCATTATATCAAATTTCAAGTAGGTATGTAGGTAGACGGTATGCATAAATTGTCTTGACTAGGACAGTTGTCAAATTGACCAACGTCTCGATTTACGGGTTTATAAGTCAATCATCCGAGTAAGAACATAGTTAAGCTTCTGTTTTCATTTTACTGTCTGATGAAAACACCAGGTTACCCGTTTACGCCGATCACTTGATCACAAACAGATGACAGATGTGTATTCCTTTAAAGTATCTTTAAATTTAATAAACTGACATTTTAAAGTATTAAAATTTTTCCATTGGAAAATAAATTACAGAAAACTTTGAAGAATTAAAGAATTCCCTGGAAATATCTTTAATTTTACAGGAGTTACAGGGATTTTTAAGGTGAGGATATAAAAAAAAAAAAAAAACTTAAAAATTACAAAAAAATTAAAACAAAAAAATGTGTATGGCTTTGAATTTGAAGCTTTACAGAGCATAGAATAGACAATTTACTTGGGAGAGGGGAGCGTAATTGGTCAAGGTAGATTACTATGCGTAGAGTGCGGCCAGGTAATTTAAGCACCGGCTGCACTGAAAATTCCACTCACATGGGTGTGAATAGAGGACTTTTTTTCTATGTTGATCGTTGGATGTATTTGTTGTGCGCACTAATGGATCCATCCAATGAAAAAGGAAAAAATTTTTGATTTCGCTTTGTTTCCTCAGAATTATTATCATATTTAACCTTCACCTTTGTATCCTTGAACATTACATGGTATATAGAATCACTCGAAAATGTTTTTGTGCGAAGTAAAATCCAATAAAACGTATTTTACTTACATATTGGTATAGGTAGGTAGGTATATCTTCTATAGTACCTCTAATGTTTCGTCATACTTACAATTTAATTTTCAATTTTGTGCAACATTTGGACAAATAAATGAATAATTTTTTAAACAAAAATACATTAAACTTCAAAATAGGGTTGAATCATCTATGACGAATAGAAATGGGGGCAACTAATTTTTTTTCTCTATATATTGTAATTAACAGAAAATAGTGAACCCATTTTATTTTTCACTGAAATAATGGCGACTAATCGCATGCAAAAGCACCAAAATGTAAAACACTGGATCTCACCATTTTCAATGTGGCTTACCTTTTTAATTACATATCCACTTGTTTCTAATAATACTGTTGATGAGTTTAACAACAATCGCGAGGAAAATGGATAAATAATTCTCAATATATGGAGCACAAAACAATTATACAGACTGTAATCAGCAGTGAAAAACTAAATATACGACGTACAGTGTTGCCAATTCTCCATAAAAGAAAATCCGAAAATTATTCCAAAAATCACCGATTTTAGTTAATATAAAAAAATCACCGATTTTATACATTAAAAATCACTAGAAAATTACCGATTTTAGATATTAAAGGAAATCATCCGAAATTATAAGAAATATCATCAGTTTTACCGTTGATATGACAAATGTAAAATTAAAACTAAAAAAATAAAAAAAAACAAGATCTGATGACAATATCACAGAAATGGCAACACTGACGACGACCGACAACAACACTGAACTGAAATCAATTTAACAAAATGGCTATATGTATCCATATAAGAAATTACGTTCGGTGTACCAACTTGATAAAAAAAAGTTGACACTTAATGTTTTGCCGCCATTGCGTGACGTTGTTCGGTAAATGAAGAATAAATTTAATAATATAATACAAATAGTGAAGTGAAATTTGATTTAAAATAATTAAAAACAATCTTTTTACATTCAACAATATTCATAGTTAACAAGTGTCAGTAGACATTAAATGAATTCGGTGTAAAATCGTCATCATTGTTGTAATTCTTTAACCATTGCAACAGGTGGCCGTAGATTCTTTGAAAAAATAAATTTTTGTCGATATTGAAGATTTCATTTGGATTTCCGGCTAACTTAAAAGTGTTGTTGGAAAATAATTGAAAATTGTTTAAAATTTAACGCCGAAGAAAGGTGACCTAGGTTTGTCTATTTAATTTTTTACTTAGTCAATTATTGTTTTAAGTTATTCTTTATCGCCATTTTTTTTTAAATTGAAATTTCTATAAACATATTGCCTAATGATAATTTAAAAATTTAAACACCACTTGTGTGTCACAAATGACTTTATTATTAAATTAATTATAATATTACAAGTTTTTCACACTTGTAGCCCAATCTCTAATGTCTAATCATATTAATTCCATTTTACTTTTCTTTGCGCCATAAAGTTTTCTTTTGTTTATTTTTATTCGATAAACTATATCGAAATCGATCTCTTAATTCAGTAGTGAGCCGCATGCGGATTGACATTTTACAGAACGATGCCGACCAAAGTCATATTTGCTAACATTTCCAATGTCGTTAGTTTGTATTGACAATTTTTCTATTTTTTTTTTATAATTTTACAGATTCAGAATTCAGAAATTTTACAGATTCCAACGCCATCCTTCTAAAGGATCCAAAATACTACGCCGATATGGATGTAATTACGTTGAAATTTATTATACCAAAACATCAATGCCAGAAGATCAACGGAAAACGTCTACAGAATAGGGCAAAACAAATCGGAAAAATCAAAAATACAGTTTTTGTGTGGCTATCAAAGGTAAATACCTAACGCAGTAAATAAATAATGATTTAAGAAATTTTTGCTCACTGGGTGGTTGTTTGATAGAAATAGAAAAGGACTATTAAATACCCCGGGTTGCAATTCTGCCTTGGACGGTAAATTTAATTTATGGCTAATAGTATTCTATGCAGTTATTCTAAAATCGCTACCCAGTATTTTTCATAGTGGCCTGAAAGTTGTTAAGGTTTCTGTAGAATGTACCCCCTATTTAGGTTCTTATTATTTTAATTTTAACACATAAAATATTGACCGAACACCACAATTAAATTTCGTAATCCATGCGGTTTCTTTAAATAAGCAATTGTATAAAATTAAAATAACAATGCGGTGCGTAATATTTAATCGCACATAAGCTGTCCGTTAATTAAAAATCTCACATCCCAATTGTTAGAAGATATTTTCTCGACTAAAAGCAAATTCTGAACGAATGAGTTTGATTATTCAGCAAGAAGAAAGTGAAACTATATTGGTCACAGCATGAGAAGATCAGAGGGTGACATGGCGGCGAAATCGTCTCTTGACTGGAAGAGACTGTCCAAAGAGTACGTGGCACAGAGCACAGACTGGAAGAGAAGCTAGGGACAGTGGGCTCTGGCACAAAAGATAAGATGGTGACATTTATCTATGCTTCCTAATGTTGTTATATAGTGAGTGAAAAAACGAACCATTTTTCACAAAAGAGGGTAAAGGAGACACATTGGCCATTTTGAATAGTAAAGTTCTTTGGACCTTTAAATTGTATTTTAAAGACATTTTAGTTTCTTTTTTTTTTGATAATGGAACACCCATCACATATTATTATCAATGAAGGAGTAAAATTGATTTATTGCTCCTTTTTTTTGGGATTAACATTTTTAAAATAATAAAATGCCAAATATTTATTCCGTATTTGTTTATTACATCAGGTAAATATTGTTATAGCTGTGCCTTTGAAATTTCTTTGACTTGAAATATAAAAATTGTTTACTTAGGCTAAACATTATATGAAATTTTAAACAAAGGAATATCAAGCGTTATGATGTGAACTGAAATCGATTTAATGTATCCTAAAGGAACGAATATACGAAAACAAAGAAAATACGTATATTGCGTATCTGGAGATAAACGAAAAAAAAAAAATTCCTTTAAGAAATTTAATTTATCATCGTTCGTTTTTTATTCTGTATAAATCTTAAGTGATCATCATTCTTCTGGTGTTTATTAATAATTCAATTATTAATTTACATAAAGTGTAATTTCGGGTTTTGCTATTTTTTTTATCAAACTAATGTTGATGTTGTTGTTGTTGTTGTGGCGACTTGGGCTATCCGTCTGTGGCTGGCTCCGTTTCTAATCCTAGGAACTCCGCAATCTTAATTGGATTGACGCAGAGATTGCTAGTTGTCAGGTCCGTTATGTTTTGTGGGTTACTGAGCAAGGGATGAACATCGTCGGATGATTTATTGCAGGATGGATACTTGACTTCTGTTAGCTGTTGAGCTAAGGTGAATCTCGTTGCTATTTGCGGGGGTTTGTCGCACAGAACTCAATATTAGGGTTGTAGTTATTTGTTGCCTTTGGTATGTAGCATTTTTATACCGGTTTTATAAAGGTACTGTCGGAGATGTTTATGTGCTGGTTGTAATCGATCTTACGCGTTGTCTATGTTCGAACTAACTGATCTATAGGTTCGCCTATAAGCCAATTTATTAAATAGCCCCCCTTCAAACATTTCTATCTAATACTTCTGGTTGTTAAACTGTGGGGCTTTTAGATTTTTACTCTCTTCCAAATTCATATAATAAACGTGATAAAATGAGCATTTTATAGGGACACCTTCTATGGGGGTGATCCTTTTTATAGAATTTATAACGACAGGTTTAAGATTTTAATTTCATTTTCCTTCTTTCTTTTTTACTTTCTTCCAAATTCAAGTTAAGGATGTTTTACCATAAATTAAAGTATAAAGGGTCCTATAGCGACTAAGAGAACATACAATTTCCGTCTTGTGCTTCCGTTTTTACTTCCATACTGAAGGGAAGCTTTTATGTAGAAATTTCAGTTCAGTTACCCAGTTTTTTCGTATTTTCTCCACGAATTGGAAGTTTTGCAACAAAAAAATGCAATAAAAATTTTGTTCACTCGGTTCGTTTGCTCGTTGGCCCGATAACTTAAGAATACGTTGAGCTAGTAGCTTGATTTTTTTTATTGGTTTAAATATGTCTAGGGCGGTGAGGATTGTAAATGGGCAAAATCCCCCTACCTCTTTCACCTCTTCTCGTCCAATTTTTTTTGTAAACAATGTGTTTTGTCATACTAAACAACAAAATTTAAAAAAAAATTATGAATACGAAAAAGTTTTTATTTGTTGTAGGGCATATGAGGGTGTAACAGATTATAGCAATTTGTTAACCCTTATAGGACCCCCGCATACTAAAATTCAATGAAATGACAATTTTCTCATCATTCTTGTATGAAATTGAGAAAAAATTGTAAATACAAAAAAGTTTTTGTTTTTTAGGAGGTTACTATTTTTGAACCGCCGTTAACCTATAAGGGTTAATTACTAAATTACTATAAAATACCCATACACACAATTCTTACATGAAACTGAAAAGTGGAGGAGGAGGCAATGGTGGGAGAGTATATGGGCGAGGGAGTTTAGTATGGAAGCCGTGTTAGCTAGATTCTTAGACCAGCCTTGTTCTATTATATTCCCATAAATAGAAATATTATTTAATAGCTCTAGTACTACTTAAATGTGATTAATTTATTTTATTTTAGTGATTGATATAAAAAAAAACGATGGCATTGGCAGCACAAGTGATTGTAATTTTGTGTGATAAACGATCGTACAAAAACAACCCTGAAGCATCCAGTTTGATATACGAAAATGGATCTACATACATAAATCAGTAGGTAAGTAAATTTTTCATATTGATCAATTCCTTAACCCATTGGTGCCCAGAACTTTTTTTTTTGTAGTAGAATTATTACATTAATATTTACATAGTGCATTTCAATAAAGATGTCGTTTTCGACATTTGGGCACAAATGGGATATGATGCCATCTGAAGTGATGGTTTTAAGGCTAATTTTAAAAGTAGATCACTTTTATTATAAATAAATACAGATATTTCTCCTACAACACGGTTTCATTCTAACACGGTAAACTATAGCACGGTTACATTCTAACACGATAAGAAAATTGCGAAAATCTATGTACTTCTTTTTTGTCTCCTATAAATAATACGGTTTCGTACAACACGTAATTAGGTTAGAATCTATCTACCGTGTTATAGGAGGAATGTCTGTATATCACTTCAGAATATGCTAACAACAAAAAAAAATAGTCATGTACGCTAATGACTTACATTGGTACATGCACATTACATATGGATTAGAACACGTTCCCTATCAATATTCAATTTCACCTTAAATTTCACTATCATCATAAACATCTTTATTGCCTCATTTTATATCCATCATCGTCAACAATAATAATATAATTTTTACCTTCACTGTTATTCACATGTCGCTACCTACCGTGCCTGTGTCACTTTATAAATTCGTATTCCAAAACCAACAACCCCAATTTTTCGAACACCTCAATGCTACGTCATTCACATTTTATAATGATAACACAACGCATACATATATACACACACACCAATTCACCCATACACACGTTATTACTCATACCTAATATCGGTGCTGTTACATGGTTTTATCACAAAGGTATGCCTAATGTAAAGTCTGGTGGTGCATTGCCATTGTCAATGTGGGTGGCTGGTGGGAGTAACGCATCCACACATACATCTGCACGTAACGCATATCGCATACATTCAATCCAACATACATAAATATGGCAACTGAACGGATAAAAGTAAGTTTGAGTGAAATTCCTGTTGAGAGTACCTAATAATTACTACTATAGAATGAGAGTATAAGACTTTCACTGGAAAAGTGGAAAAGAGAATTTCCAAAAACAAAAAAAAAAAACAAATTTTCCTATTACTGTTATGTTATGTGCGTTGCGTGGTAGACGACTGAGTCGTCGCAACCGTTGGGCATTGTTGTACCGTTAATATAAAATTCCTTTTAGTCTCATCGAGACGTTGCATGGGTTCTGGTCCGTTTTGTAGCGCAACATTTTTCTCAACCGAAGAAGAACAATTTTTGTTGTTGTTTTTGTTTTTTTTTTTTGAAAAAGTGTCGCGCGGAAAATTAAACGAACCACATTAAAATAAAGAAGAGGAAATTTTTTTTTTTGGTTTCGGGGATACTACTGCTACTAGTACTACTACTATTGGGGTGGTGGTGGTTGTGATGTGTATTGTGAGTGAGTTTAATATTCTGTGTGAAATCCAAAAAGCACAAAAGTTTTTAATTGGTTTTTTGCGAAGTATTGAATATTTTGTTGTATAACTCGGTTTTTCGGTAAAGCGTGAGTTTGCGATTTTGTCTCGTTGTGTTGTTGTTTTGGCCGTTTTTTTTTCTTAATTTTTTTTTTTTTTGTTTTTTTTTGTGGAAGGTATTTGTTAAGTGCACAAATTAGCCTGGATTTGGTGGATTATTGAGAGTGATGTTTTGACAGTCATTGTAATGGATTTTTAAACAAAACAACAAAACAAAACAAACAAACAGAGTAATGTTCGATTGTGGATATTTATGGATACTAACAAAGGTATTGCTTGCATTTATAAACTAAATTTCAGCGTTGTGTGCACGGGGGTATTCCCCGGTGACATATTCTTTTGTTTTTTTGTTTTTTTTTTTTTTTTTTGTAGCCGTGTTTGGAATAATATAAATTTGTTCGAAACTTGAACACAAAACAAATAAAACTTTTACAACACGCCTGCATAATGACGTAACTTTTCAATTCTTTAGTAGGCATGACCATGGTATGCCGCAATTCTCTGAGATGAACTTTGTCTCTGTGGACTAATCAAAATCCAAGCTATAAATGCTATATATATATATACATATGTACCATATATGTGATATATAAATAGGTGTTAAAAGTATATAGCACATATATAGACTATAGAGATTTAGCATCAGCATCACAGAAGAAAGGTTAATTCTTACATAAAATCGTTTACTTTGTACGTGGCAGAGGTCTTCGTTCAATTGTTCCCGACGTTGTCGTTTGCAGTACTTTCATTTACAACGACTTCATTAATTATTTTCAAGGGGATTTTCTTTTCTCTTTTTTTTTTACAACTTTTTTTTTTTTTTTGTAAACCTTGGCAAAAATGAGAAATTTTGGCGTTAATTAATTGTCAAAGTTAAGTTTTTTTTTTCTTCTTCTGGTTTTCTCTAATTAACGATTTTAATAATTTTTGAAAAGTACCATAATAGCTAAATGAAGATGAAAGTAGATACTTTATTGTGTTGTTTTTTTTTTTTTTTTGCTGGTGTAAAACTTTTTCGTATTTTATAATATTACATCGTGTATTCTTCTTATTCTTACGCAAGAATTATAAGGGGGGTATGATTAATAAATCATTTTTCTAAAATTTGTTGGTACATTAAGTACGCATTATTGGTGTAATATAATTTCCATTTAATTGTAAATCACTACTGTTTGTTTATAAATTCTTACCACTCCTTTGTTTTTTTTTTTTTTTTTAATTGAAATTAGTATTTAGGGTAGACTATCTATGAAAAGCGCCTGTTCATTATCATGGTTCATCACTTCTTTCCTACTTTTCTTTAGTACGATATGGTCAAGTAATTCTGGGTTGTTCTCACTTTCGAACACCATAAGAATTCCGCTCTAATGATTCACGTATAATTTGTTGTTGTCTTTTGGTTTTTGAAGTTTAGTATTCTATCTAGTTCCATTATTATAATGTTTGTGATGCTGCTGAAGAAAACAACTCGGTGGGAACCGAGGTCTGAATGAGCGGTCTTTGGTCGATGTTTGCATCTAGTGGTTCTGGGACGTAGACCAATCCGCTCTGAGAACCATAATGTTTGTGATCATCATCAATAGTTGCTAACTTGAATCATTGTCGGATTGATCTTTCGGATCAATTCTTCGATATTTGGTTTGGCATTCTAGTTTCAAAATAACGACCTCAAGAGTTAAAGTTTCTGTTTTGGCGAATTATTAGGCAGCGAAACGAGTCGAAGTACATAAATACGACGTGAGATCACCTTCTGTTCTCTTTTATACGTTTGGCTACTATAATTAGGGTTTGTAGTAGGACCGATCGACCGATATAGCATCGATAGCGTACATACAAATTTTTGCGAAATTTAAATTAAAAAAAAAAAAATGATTAGCCCCGTGAATTTGCAATTAACAACAACGAAACAAGAATTAAGTTCAAAACATTGTAAGTTTTTTTTCAAAAATTAGTTTTTTTGTCCCTGTAAAATTCTATTTTTGATTGATTTGCGTGATTGCATCTATGGTAGATTGCTTCATATTTGCCCGAAAACAGTCAGAATTCGATACAGGCCATCCCTATATTTTGTATGGTAATGGAAATTCGATCCGAAAAAAAATTCCCACAAACCTAAAATCGAACATAGGACGCTTTGGCTCAGGGTACGCGGGGATTTTTGTTTGTTTGTTCAGATCGCATTTCACTCATTAATTAATAAAAAAATAAATTTAATGAATTTAGGATCACACAGGGACTACGTGTCGATTAAAAATATTCCTTAAATTAAAAAAATCTTAATTGAAGCGCCATCTTTGTAGCCTTTACGGCTTTTGTTGTAATGATCTGACTTCAGATTTTATTTTTATCTCAAACCCTTAACCTCAGAAAATGGGGGGATTGCCCGAACAATTCAATATATACATAAAGTCTTCATATAACTAAGGATCAGTCTAATATATATCTTACATTGTATACTTAATCCCATGTATAGTAGGTACTAAGGGTATAATTCTGTGGTAAAACGTGTTTTTTTTTTTTTGTTGTGTGTATGTCTTACTTTAGTCAAATACGGCAATAATATTTATTTACGACAAACCCCCATTTTATGTGATACATTTATCCAAGAAGAAATAACAACGACAATTCGGAAATACCGATTATACACATATGTACGTAAGTTTAAAAAACATTTTTATGGTATGCCAAGCTGACAGCCATAGCATCAAATATAATCCGTTCTGTTTTATCGCTACAAAGTTATTTATCATCAACCACCGAAGTAACCACAAATCTTGCTTTAAAGTTTACAAATAACATAAAAGATTTACGGCCGACAATTTATACAGAAAATTTGTATTTATTTCAATTGGTTGTCCAAAAATGTGTCAAAAATTTTCTGTTTGACATGTTTAACACGAATTGATAAATGGCTATAACGACTGTTGCACGTGTCGTGGGGGCTTTGCCAGTTTTAAACGGTTAAATATGTTTTACGCCATGTGAGTTCCAAAATATACAATTTACATCTTGTAATTAATTAATTCCGACAATTTTAATTCGGAGCAATACGAATTAGAAGATTTATAATTTTTTTTTTTATTAATATATAAGTAAATATATCCCTTTGAGTCTAGAAACTCTCCCTAAATACCCTGAAATATGCGTTTGGGATACAATAGACAGATAATAAATTTTATTTAATGTTACATTATCTACCTATAGTATACATTTAGTTGCATCGTTTTAGACATTTTCTTTTTGTATATAGCATAGTGTGACTAATTGCTATTAGGGATTAAAAAAACTTCTTATCATTCGCAATAAATTACTTAACCGACCAAATGGCTCAGTGGTAGAGGAAATGCCTCAGTGGTAGAGGAAATGCCTTTCGCGTTCGATCTCTCTGTCTGCGAAGGTTTCGCGTTCGATCTCTTTGTCTGCGAGTAAAATATTATGACGTTTTTCTCTCTCGTACGGAGTTTGAACCTTGAGTAGGCGAGTGGGTCGGAAAAATTTGTAGGTCCAGGGCATAATTTCAAGGAATAACTGCCTGTTGTCGAAATGTCGATTTAAGGAACGAGAAAACATCTTGAGGCATGAGAATTTGTGGAGTTTGGCAATTGGAGTATTTTTAACGGAAATATACCCAAGGCCGGATAAGGGTTGATCGTGTGACTGTGAATGCTTTTTACGACTTAGGCAAAAGCTTGCCTAGGGCTGTGGTGCTATTGATTATGATGATGAATAAATTACCTATCAAAATTACTTACATTTGCTACATACATACTTATTGCTACAATTATACATGTAGCAAATGTCACAAACACGATTTTCTTAATATTGTTTGGCATTTTTTTTAAGGAATCAAAATTTACACTACATTGCTACATTTATACTATAGATGTAAATGTAGCAAATGTCACAAACGCAACGTTACTTACTATCAGAGAGACAAATACGCTGTGAATGTTGGTTGTAATAAAAATTTGTGAAATGGGGTGTAGCTTGTATTATAACTGTATATAACTGTATGTAGGGTGAGTAGAAATTTCTATAAAATCATATCCGTCTTATCTGTATGTAATGCTACACACACACACACATTTATGTACATTATGTAAATACGCGCCTGACTGGAATTGTGTTAATAACTAACTATTCAGTCAATAAGGACAAATAAGACATTTTCTAGCCAAACAGATAAGATTTTTTTTATTGTACAAATAAAGGATGTTATAAGTAGCCTGTAGTGTAGGTAGATAAATATGTAGTATGTATCCCAGGTATATGTACTAAATTTTTCAGAAGATTTATCGATTTTCTTTTTTATTTCTTATGTACATACACACAACACATACCCTCTTAAACCTACCTTTAACAGAAATGTTAAGAGTAATCTAGTATTAATTTGAATTTTAATGGGAAATGTTTACCGACATAGAAAAATAGTTGAAGTTTTTGTTGTGTAATTTTCAGTGGCTTTATAATATAATATGGGAATTTATTTCAATTCAAATGTTGAGTAAAATTCTTAAGATAAAAGTTTGAATAACTTTGAAGGTAGAAAATAAGACAAAAGATTTCACCCAAAAATGACTGGTTTTTTTTTGTCTATCCCTTATATTCGAATCAAGTCCATAGCATGAGTTCTGAAAAGGTAATTTGTTCCCTTTCTTTTCTTTTTTTTTAGACATTGTTTGTACATATATACGGAAAACAACAAATATTTCAAATAACTTACTTTATATACCAAGCAGAAGAAGAAAGAAACAACGCATGATAGTAGATGGAGAACCTGCCATTGTTTTAAATGTAGTATGTAGTACTTAAATATTTGTGGATGTTGTTAAACTTTTATTGATGTTTCATATAGCCCTAGGGAATTGTATATTGTATAATGATTGAAAGAGTCTGAATTTCGGTCATTGACTTTCAATTAATGAATTTTTAAGATGTGGAACTACTCAAATTCAAACGTTAAAAGTTTTTGAATTTTGCCAGTTTATTACGTACTTGAATTAGGATTTCTATTGTTTTTTAGCAGTAGGCAGTAGAAAAAAATGAATAATGACAATGCCATTAATGAAATAAGTATTTTTTGAATTACCTAAAAAGTTCTAAACCCAAATCTTAAGGAATTATAATCGATTTTATATAATTTTCATGTACAAGTATCCCTTCTACAACATGGTATCCTACAACACGCTTTCACTCTAACACGAAAAGAAATTTGCGGAAATTCTCGTATAACACGGTAAACTATAGATCGATTTCACTCTAATCTAAAACGATAAGAAAGTTTTGAAAATGTAACTATATACTTGCTCTTAGTCTCCAACAACACGGTTTCGTACAACACGTAATTATGTTGAAACCTATCTGCCGTGCTATAGGAGCAATACCTATATTTTATTCTTTAAAACTTCATATTACATAGTCAGTTGAACTAAAGGTACTTTTTTTTATTCCTTTACTCCCATTTTCCTTTCGCTCTATTTTTTCCATCTTTTCTCCTTTCAATTATATAATAGTTTAAAGATATTTTTTTTTATCGAAAATCTAGAACGATACTTAACTACTGGGGAAATGAATGTAAATTTTTTTTTTTTTTTTTGAATCCAATCATTTTCAGTGATTTTTCTGGAATTTCCATATATACCCCTGCATTACATACTTTGTTTGATTAATGTGTTTCATGTTAATTGTGATTTTTTTCTCTGTTAAGCGGTTATTTAAAATGTTTGCCCGATTAAATCAGGAAAATGGTTGATGGAGTATGCTTTTCGAAATTGGAGTGTATATTTAAAATAATTAATAAAATGCTAATTTGTGACCTGATTTAAAAATTTTTTTTTTTTTTCAGTGAAATTGAATTTTGGTATTTTGTTTGAGGTTTAAAATGATGGTATTTATTTTGCAGTACTTATAAAGATTTATTTTCTTCTCTTTGCAAAGACTTTAAGGACTTTAAGATAATATCTTATTAATTTGGAGTTATAAATTATAATTTTGGGGTAGGGTAATATTCTAATAAATTATTGGTCGTAAAAATAAAAATCCAGCTTAAATTAGAACGAAACTAATGTCAGGTAAGGGGAGAGACGAGCTCTACGCAAATCGAGAGTATCGAGAGGTGCAGCATTAAAACTCTAGGTGAAGTTACAGTGCCCAGCTTGAATGAATCCACAGTATTAGTGTCACTGTGTCAAGCTATAGCGAAGCGGCAGTTTTTACAGGGGGTACAGGGGTGTCTCATATATAGTTAATTTATGAACATTGAATTACACTTCTTTTTCATAATGGTAAAATCGATTTTCATAAAACAATTCACGGTTGGTGGCCGTTAGGCTACAGGGGATGTTCCATAGATAATTTATTAATAAAAATATCTTTTCATAATGGCAAAATCGATTTTCATAAATCTCCTTCTATTTATTGCCAAGGAAATTTTTTTTTTCATTTTTTTTGTAAAAATATGAGTAAAATTCCACATTTATGTCGTCCAAGACCTTTAAATGTCAAAAGTTTGTATAGCCGAGTGTGAGATAAGTCTGTCACACTGATAAATGAACCACCCCCTAAGGGTAAATTCTCAGGTGAAACGTACTTATTTGATAAATTTTGTATTATACAACATTCATTTTATTTTCAAACAACAACTCAATTAAAATGGACCATACAACGTGAACGGTTTATAAAATACAAAATATTTGCAGACAATGGAAAAATAATAATAAATTTTCCGTTTTTATTTTGTTGTTTTTTTTTTCTTTTTCTTTTTCGTTTTCTTTTTTGCTGGTTGATTTTTTATGATGAACAAAGCAATTTCTGCAAATTTTATCTATTTATTTTTGTTTATTTTGTGAAACGAAGCGCAGAAACTTAACCATCTGAAAATTTTCATGACGCCATTAATCACTCTATCAACCCAGAACCCTTATATTCTTATAGTTTTGTGGTCAATTATTTCCGTGCATACACACACTTTTCAGGCCAACAAGCGCCTATGCCAAAACGTCCATTGAATACAAATCGTTCATCGAATATAGCACCGAAATCTATATTTATGTAATAATGTATATAAACAGAAATGCTCCAATCGCTGCCGCCAACTACCTACAACCAACATAATATCGAGAACTAACGTCTATTGGTATGGCTATATGTATTATTTGTAATTATAGATATAGAGACCCAACAAATAAGAAAAACGCTGAACGAAACATATTGAAGGCATATCCATCCCATAGAAGAACATAATATAGAAAAGGCATACACACATAGGGGCTTAGAGAATAAGTTAAGTAAACACGCAGTGCATACAAACCATCATCAGCCCATTCTGTTGTACACGATGAAACATCAACTTGAATCACTTCAGGTCCAATGTCTTTGATTTTTCCCGTATATTTTTCATCCACTGTGCGCTTGTGCTTCAAACAAAAAGAAATGTCACAAATTGAATTACACAAAAAGCTTTTATGTTTTTTTTTTTTTTTTATTTTGTTAAAAGTTTGTTTTTATTATTAGCTTTATCCAAACGTCCTTTACCCCATACACAAACATATACTCTTACATATTATTCCTTTTGTTTCCAAATTCTAAGACATTTTCCATGTTTTGTTTTTTTTTTCTTTAGCGGCATTGAAACATTTCGAACTTAACTCAAATATTTAAGGGATTTAATTTTTTTAAATTAATTTTAATTAAATTTTAATTTTGATTTACCAGAAAGTTATTGTAATTTGGTTATTATAGTTATGTAATTTTAAAAAAGAATATAATTTTCCTTAATTAATGAAATGGCGACGCATGGGGATTAGGGTGAATTTTTTTTGAGATTTTTAAATGTGGTGGGGGTGGAAAACTTGGGTATGGGTATGAAAAAAATTTCGGTGTAATTCAAAACAAACAAAAAATCGTTTAGAGGTCGCGCATTCGAGTCAAAGGTCAAAAATATGCACATTTTCCATATTTCAGCCTATAACTTTGAAACCGTTACATTTAAAAAAAATATTATTAAGTAAATACTTATAGCTTATAAAATTTCCTTTAAGATAGTATATCATTTTCCTATAGTCAAACTTTAGGCATTAAAGGGAATATTTTTGGAATTGTTGTTGTTTATATCCTTTGACGTTTAGCTAATTGTACAGTGCTTCAACTTGTATAGTGCTTCAATTTGATTAAAATAGAAAACCCAATACACAAAAGAAAAGTTTTTATTATATTTCGGTAAACCATAAACCACCCCGCCGTATAAATTTTATATTAAAAGCACATTTTTTCGTATTCGATGAAGAAATTTAAATAAAAAAAAATGTCTTAGAATTAAATTTTACATCCAAAGTAAACCCAACACTCTTTTATCCATGTTGACCTTCAGTTTATTTTATCCGTTTGCCTTTTGTCCAGATAAATAGACTTTATGGACACCTTTCTGGCGTAATAATCATATATATGTACCAAGATCTTCGGTATTTTGGTATGGTTCCTTGCCACCGAAAAATTTTCAAATTTGTATAACCTCTTTTTGTATACATGTATGGATGTATATTCAAACGGTCGCTGCTCCTCAATGGTATCTTTTTCCCTTAATTTTTCTCTTACCATGACTCTGTTATACTTTGTACAGCAATCCACATTTAAAGGCAAAAACAACAAAAAAGTGCAGAAAGTTTTATTTTTATTTTTAAAAGATAAAATTAAGAAAATATTTTCTTTCTTCTTTGTTTTCATTTTTCATTTATTCTACAAATAAAGAACTACAGTTTTTTATCATTTCTTTATCGTTTCTCTGAGAGAACAGAAATTATGTGCAAATTCGAAGATATAAAATCTGAATGAAGTTATATACAAACATCAAATGGAAAGTTTTTTTTTTTTTTTTTTATTCCACACAACTATTCGTTAACCATAATCTATCGTCGAAGAAAAAAATAAAAAAAAAATCCAACAAAACATGAATCGAGTTTAGCCTTTAGGACTTTAGGTTGTACTCTCGGCATTATCTTCCCAATACAGCAATACACAACGGTAAACACTCACTATTATCCGAAGCTTATATTATTCGGTATTACAGTGGTGGACATATTTATTGGAACATCTCTTTTTCTCTGGATTTTGTTGAAAAAGCTTATGGCCTCTGTAATATATTTAAATTAACCCTATACTGCATGAATTTCTAAATTTCATTAAAAAAAAATAATATTTGAATGGAAAAAGACAAATTAAAACAAGGAAAATTATTTAAAAAAAATCTAAAAGCATCTGGGTGGGAAATAAGCATGGTGTACCTATCACCTGTAATACATAAAATGTTATGCTCTTTATCTATTGAAGGGCTCCGATACTTCGGTAGATACACTCTTGCGATCACTTCAAGAGTTATGGGTTTGGTATTGCCAATTTCTTTGACTTTTGTAAGTAGTCGAGATATTGTGGAATGTAGCAAACCAATTTAAACCCTCTACAGATAAAGCAATCACAACACTTTTATCTTTAGACGACATTTTCACTCCCTTACCCTACCATTATTTACAAAAGACGTATTAGGCGCTCAACAGTCAAACAATGAATGATGAAATATATATTAGTAATATGATGCATAATATTCCATCTTCCTAATATTTTATTGCAATATTTATAAATAATATACGAAAAATTATTACTTACAGTCGATTTCGGAACATAAATAATAAATATAGAGATTTCATATGGTGTTGCAATAAATATTTCCACCACTGTACATACATATGTATAACTTAATATACACAAAATACCCACTCATTGCTCGTACAAATTACAAATATATATAGATATATATATATATATATGTTATGTATATATACACAAAATGTATAGGTACACAGGATGAAAGGAAAATTAAGAAGACACTTATAGTTATCCAAAGAATTTTCTCTTCTAGGCGTTTTATTAGAAATATTTTGATTTAATAACGACAGATGCGGCTGCCATTAACACCCAGAATATATGTTTTTTTCTTTGGTTGTTTGAATATTAATTTTAGTCTTTCAAGCGGTAATAAAATTTATTTTTATTTATTATAAAAAAAAAAAAATGTTTGATATTTATGTATCTTTTTGAAGTTCTATTTCTGGTCGATTCATATGATCATGTGGGAAAATAAAAAATTTGTTATTAATTTTCCTAACAAATTAAATATTTATTTGTATAAATTGATGAAATATGTTTTGATATTGTTTACTGTTTTTGATATAGATTTTATTTAACTTTACATGAACGTTTGGTTGTCTGATTGTTGATTGTCTGGCGTCTAGGTTTTTTGACCGCTACGTTATTGCTTCCGATAAAAAGCAGCCACATTGATAATTTATCGATCACTGTTGGTGGCCATCGCTTAATTATAGCTAAAATATTACCCTAAGTCAAAAATAAAATAAATTTTCACGGAAGCACTAATGTAAATTCGATTCACATAACATTTGATACAAGGAACATTCGATGCAGTGCACTTTGATGCTGAGAATATTCGATGTAATGTACTTGTAATGCTAACGGACATTTAATGCAGAGAACTTTTGCTGTATGAAACATTCGATATAGTGAACATTCGATACTGCGTACTTTGATGCTTTGTACTTTGATTCCCGGCACTATTTTCTATTTTATTGATGACCGCATGATGGCACTTTACGTTAAGTCAGCACTATTAGTTAGTAAGGGGTTGTATGGAAGACAAATTTGAATTACATAAATAAGAGTAGTTTGGTTGCCAAATTGGATAGTTGCCTTTCTAATTATTTCCTCTACTGTATGTATAATCCATACACATACATACATATCTATATATATAATGTATAGATTGTATAATGTATAAGCTACACCCATGCACTATTTCACATTGATGTAGTGGCGAATATACAAATTCCTACAAAACGGAAATTCAATTTAAATTAATTTATTAGGTCTTGAAGAGTTTATCTGGGTGGTCTGGCTTTTGGCTTAGTTTAGCCAGCAACTCCCATATACAAGTACATAAATAGGTATATGGAATGGCATAATGTTCGAGTAATTTTATCTGTTTCATCGAAACTCAAGTATTAAACAGAATTTGTAACATGGTTTTAATGATGGTAATGAATGGGATCATACAACAATCACTTAACAAGAACAGAAAAAAAACCACTTTTAATTTATCACATTTTATGTTTTTATTTTTTTAGTATATATATATTTTTTTTTAATTAAGTTCTTACTTAGTCATTCATATTTGTATTTAAATGAATTGAATAGGGACATGATTATTATATAAAGCGCTTTAATTTCAAAGAGAATTGATAGGCGGCTCAAATCCTATTTTATACCATGAATAAATAAATTAAATTGATCCTTTAAAGCACTCAAGCATGATTTGTATTGAAATCGGGTTAGACATCATATACATACATATGGAAATGTGATTTTCAAGTACATATAAACTTATTACATACCCTCTCGTACAAAATCGAAGAACATGAGCTTGCTTAATATTTGCACTCGAAACATACATACAAACAATGAAGCATACAATTTAATAATGTTGATTGAAGAACGTAAAATTTTAAGTGGTAGAAAAAAATAATAGGTGTCAATTATATATTCTAAGGAAAAGTTCAAGAGCATTTCTTTTGAACATACACTCTAAAAAAAATATGGATAAAGATTTTTTTTTGTGTATATCCGCCCATAGACATTTTTCATTAATCTATATTCTAAGGAAAAGTTCAAGAGCATTTCTTTTGAACATACACTCAAAAAAATTATGGATAAAATCAATGAATTATTTTATAAATTTAATAAAGATTTTTTGTATATTCGTTCATAGAAATTTTTTATTAAAACTAAAGATTTTGTTTATTTCCGGCAAATTGAATATTTTAATTGTAAATTTTATAATAAAGTAGTTTATTAATTTCTAATAAATCAACTAAATATAATAAAATAATTTGTTAGATTCTATAACACCACATTTTAAAAAATAAAAAATTAGTATCAAATCAAAGAAGCAAATTTTCCTAAATTTTACAAAATCATATTCTTAAAAATAAAAAGATGAATTATTAACCGTATAAAAAATTTTATGAAAATTTAATTAAAATAATAAAAATTTCTTGGATTCAATAAATTTATTGTATAATAATAAAAAGTAAACTACTTTGTAATTTATCCATATGTATGTATCTCTTCTAAGTATATATCGCCCGTGAATGGCAGTGAACAAGAATTTTGGCGCAACTATCATCTATGTCGCGCAGAGTCATAATGGATTGGCCACTTTAGATATTGATTTCGTAAAAATAAAACATTTCCTTTGAATACCGGTACAGCGTAAATCAAGGGATGAAATACATTTTTGATTTTTTATTTCTAATTATTGTTTTTTTTTTTAAATATTCACTTGGCACCCTTTATTATTATGTACTTCCACACGAACCAAAAAAAAAAATTTTGAGATTATATCGTAAACAAATTTTTTCTATGCCTAATTTATTTTTGTTACACGAAATTTAATTAATTATTTGTGATTTTAAGGGTGCCGGTACCATTTACCCGCATCACAATTTACTGCGCTCACAAATGTTAGCTTAGGAAGGAAAAATTGACAAATTTTTCTATTTTTTCTTAGTCATTACACAAGAAATGATTTTATTTAGTAAAACTACACACAGGTGAAAGTTTTGTAGTCATAATTGGCAGCCTTTTTTCATTATCTATTGATTGAATATTACAAATAATCCTAACGCATTTTTATTTTTTTTTTGTTTTGGTTCTAATAAAAAATTCTATCTCCTTTCAAATTTTACTACTTTTAAAGATATTGATATTTTGAGGCACCCTATATTAGATTTGATAACTATTAATACGTACTTAGAATTATTGTTTGAAAAATACCAGTCGTAAAACATTTTAAACTCAATCATCCGTTATTCGTTTATAAGTTAAATTAAACTAGAACTTTCAATCAACCAAAACTAATATGGCTATACATTTGGGACAATATGGGAATATCGAGAAAATCCCGAGGAAAAAAAAACAACCCAAATTTAACCCCCATTTACATATACTTAATCTATAAATAAAAATATATGATTCATGTGTGTAGTTTTTATGAACTCATGTTGTGATTTATGTGAAATAAATTTTTAAATTGTCAAAGACAAACGAAAATTACGGGTTTTTTCGGGTAGTTAGAAATCTCTAATTTGGTTTAATGGATTTTCGTGGTAAGCCATTAAAAAACCATCAGCGTTTGTTATAATCAATCATGTAATAAATTCAAAGCTTATATTGCCTTCCATATCCGCAAATGCAATGCCATACGTCTTATTCGTATGTACTAAGTACATGTAGAGAGAGGGTGGTATTTAAATGGTCGTCAAAAAAAATTAGTATTTGGTCCTCAAAAAAAAAAAATAAAAAAATTAATTAATATTTGATCCTTAGAAAATTAATATTTTCGGTCATCAGAAAGATGATAAATGGTCAGCCAACACTTGATTTTATATGGAAATGAATTTTTGATCCTCAAAACATGATCATCATCAACAAGAAAAAATCTATCTAAATTAAAAATCCTATATATATAATACAGTAAAACATCGATTACGCTGATTTGACATAACGTGGTCTGCTCGAAGCTACAAAAAAATGCGGTAGGTAATTCTCCTAAAATCTATGTTTGTTTGCTCTCGTTTATTAGCAGTGAAACAATTTCCACGCTATTAATATGAGGTTTAGAGTCTAGGAACGCATCGTAAGCGCTAAACGAGGTCTTATTGTACATGAAAATGCTTTTTTTTTTAAACCAAATTTAGTTGCAGAGGTGAGGAGTGTGGTACATTCAATATGGGTCATTAAATCATAAATTTACTTTCCGACCTGAATAGAAATATACACCCATCCCTCGATTTGCATGTTTCACGAGAAATTTGTGTACATCCAAATCCGAGTGCGTGTAAATCAAGTGCCGTGCAAATTGAGGGACTGGTGTATATAATTAAATTTAAACAATTATTATTTCGTAGAAGTTTTTTTTTCCGTATTTGTTAATGAATTTTTATTAAAATGCGTGGAGCTGAAAATCAATTTTGTCACAAAACTTCTAAATTACCATTTATATTCAACATTTAAAACTTTACTAAGTCCACATAATCCTATGCTTCAAAAATCTTTTGTTGTAATGATTAACGTTCTACAATTCCCATCCACAATACCGCAACTTAGGTACGCACATATATTTTCTATTGTAATAAAATCGAAACATTTGCCTCTTATTAGGAAGTTAGTTATTTGAGATTGTATGTACGTATATTTCCTAAAAACCTACTAACCACTACATATACAGACACTCTCTAACACATGATTTATACATATAAGGGTAGGTAGTTTTTGTTAACTATTATCAATTGTCGTTGGTTCAGTTTGAGTTGTTTTCCGAAACCAAACCCTGGTAGGATACATTGACCGTAAATGCCCTGACTGCGGGTTGTCACATGTGCCAAAAATACTTTACCCTATATCTGTCTATATTGGAATGTGGGTTGTCCAAATGTTCAATTAATTGAAATAACTGAAAGACATGACATTCGTTTTGTTCACAAATATATGGTGATATATCTAATAACATTTTTGGTGTGTATGTGTGTGTGTTGTGTTGTGTAACTGTAATAAAAGGTTTTAATTAAAAAACATGCAAGGTAAATACATAATTTTTTTTCTCCTCCAAAAAACCGTATGCAAATATTTTTGCAGTTTTATTAAAAACTTTATGAATTTTTGAAGAGTCCAAACCAAATACACTGGTAATCAAGAGTTTTCGTAAAAATTCCCAAATGAAATAATGGTGATTTTTACGAATATGTACTCTTAATGCCCAGTCTACCTGTAAAAAAAGAGAGCATTTTTATCTGTTTCGACATTATACAGTACCAGATCGAAAATAAAAATAAAAATAAAGAGCCAGGACCTTGTAGTCGAAAAAAAAGAAAGAAAAAAATGTTGCTGGTCGATAAAATGATCTCCATTTACAAATTGTCGATCAAGAGTTAAATTCTGAACGCAAACGTCGTCACATATGGCAAAGTTGAAATAACCGCTGAAAAATCCATTTTGATCAAATTTCATATTTATACAGTGACTGGAGATGCCGTAAGACGAAAGGCGATAAAATGACAGTTCAGCACATATTCAGCATCTTATTTATGTGACTACGTTTAACTCAAAAATTACAAACACAATGGCAAATTTTTATACTACGAGTAGATGATATGTGTGTGAGTTTTTCACTTTTTAACTTTGCAATATGTGAAGGGGTTCACGTTCAGAATTTTACTCCAGACCCTATTCAGCATCTTATTTATTTACTACGTTCAACTTAAACATTACAAACACAATGGCAAATTTGTATAGTTACACAATAGAATCTATCTGGATCTGTGGTTAATTTTTTTGGAAAAGGTGACATTTTTTTGTAACCATTGAAAATGAATCCAAAGCTTCCACTATTATATTTCATGTGCAAGGTGTGGAAGCAAATCAAAATTTATTTCTTTCAAGTTTCAATAATAATTTTTCGAGTTTTTTTAGTTTTTTTTTTTTTGTTTAATCGCTTTTAAGAATTTACCGTTTTATCTCTTAGATAAAAGAAATATAAGAAATTTTTCGTTTTTATTTTTGAAAATATAATTCTCCTGCTGATACTGTTTGAAGTATATTTACTAGAAAATATTTTTTGCTTAACTAAATCTCAATTCTCCAAGGTCTCCATAGACTGACAGACTTCACATTATCTGAATTGATAAAGTACGGCATTCTGTTGAGATTAGTTAAATGATGTTGTCAATGTTTTCGGCAAACAAAAAGTTGAGAAAGAATTCTTTGTAAATTATTTATAGCTTTTTCAATATTTTTTTGTTGTTGTTGAAAAATCTTCTCAGAAACTGAAAGAAAATACAACAATATTATATGTACCACAACCTACGCTATGTACCTACGAGCTTTTCCTCCAAAAAAAAAAAAATGGAACTCCCGGTATCATATTTGAGTGAAACTTCCTTTTTAAACTTATTTTTTGTAATTTCTGTTCAGTATGCAGTAATAAAACTTATAATATTTTCTCAATATATAGCTTCCAGCAAAAGAAGTTTAATGGAGAATATGTATTCGATGTATTTGAAAGAGTAATCATAAAGTTTTTCAAACCGCAGTTCATGAACTGAATATAATTTTTTTTTTCAACGATAAAACGAGAAAGTTATCTATTTACCATCATATCCTCCTTTGAGTCAATCTTTCATACACTTTTTAGAAGATTATAATCAAAATAACTCCGTTGCAATTCGCCACGCTCTCTTTTTTTTTTTGTATATCAGCATTTAGCTATGACTTTCTGGGCTCAGCAGAATTTTCGGTCAATAAATGCGGTGGCTTGAAGGGAAAATGACGGATGGAAAGTGTAACACACACACATACATGCGCTTATTTAGTCCCTTTTCGATATTTGCATCGCTTCCGCCGGTAATCACTGAATAAAGCTCTTTTTTTTCTCTCTTAGTGTCCTGTAGGTATAGTCTGCATTGCAAATCAGATTACTATACTACACAGAGAAAAAACAAAACAATTAAAAAAAGGAAAAGAAAGTCATATGCATCCTAGGGTAAACAAATTTCGAATATGTGATTTATCCTGGCTTTAAAATAAGACAAAACTTGTTTCTAAATACAAAAGTTGTGGCTCATTGGAGAAAGTTCACTTATCTCTTAATCGGTTGATTTTTTCATCCCCACTAACACGATTTTTTGTTTCTCTCCCTTCCGCCTCATTTTTCCTCTAGAAACCCCATTGCTTATATTTCGCTTTCTATTCATATTGTATCAAAAATTTAAATTCGAGTTTTAGAATGGAATTTAAATTTAAAATCCTAAATATATATGTATACAGGTATCCCTCCTACAACACGGTATCCAACAACACGGTTTCGCTCTAACAGGGTAAACTATAGCATGGTTTCACTCTAACACGTTAAGAAAATGGCGAAAATGTATGTACTTGCTCTTAGTTTCCTACAGCACGGTTTCATGCAACACATAATTCTGTTGGAATTCTATCTACCGTGTTATAGGAGAGACACCTATATTATATAGTCTATAGTTACCACATACATACATTATCACTATATGTATCTCAATGACATGATTATAGTCCAATTATACAGCGAATGATCAACTACAGTGTCTTGCAAAAGTATTCGTACAGGCACCAGAGCAAAGGCCTATCTATGTGGTCAATAAAAATTGTCCAAAATTTTTTATCACAATTTATTTAATAAATATTCAACAATAGTTTAACAACAACAAAATTAACATTTAATTCAAAGATAAAGGCCTCTGGCGCTCCACATCAATTTCATATAATTTCTAGGATTTTACTCATACATATACGGGTATATTATAATTGACTTAGGCAATTATTTCTTCCTTTACTGGTTTTACTATCCTTTTAGAATACAATATATGTCACTACATAGTACATATAGTAGGTAGGTATGTATATGAGCATTTTGAAAATAACTATAGGTATACTTCGTTGTCTCAATTTACTGGAGGGCTCTATATAGAAATTAACACCATCGATCGAATTTACCCTTCTCCAGTGTTAATAACTTTATTAGAAATTTATTGTTTAATTATGTACAAGAAGTACATAATGTTGATTCAATATACTACATACAATAATATTACCTCATCATATATGTGTACCTATATAGATATATATACTAACATGGTAGTAATGTACCTATATGTGTGTGTGTGTGTGTGTGTATGTAGGTATGCTATAAATTTATTATCAAGCTGGCAATCAACGAAATTAGTCTATAAAATAAAATATCTTGATTAAGTGCAGAAGCATGTGTTTCGGATTAATTACGTTTGATTTAACATTTTATTTACGCGAGCCATTTTAGAGTGTGTTATAAATATGTACACAATTATTTATGTATGTACAAAGGTACTTAGATGTAAAGTTATTTATAGATTTAATTAAAATTATAAAATAAATAAATTCGTTTCGAAAGTGTTTTTAACTCTAATTAGAAATTGGTGAAATGAAACTACTTGTAGCTTAAGTATAAGATTTATCGGTCTTCGGTCCCGTCCCATAAAAATTTTATGTAGTAAAAAACATGTTTTTTCTTCCTATAAATAAAACTACCTAGCTACCTAACTCATCCTTCTTTTTTTAAATAGAAAAAAATAAAAATGGGTATATTGTAAGTACCGGCACCCAGAA
Source organism: Platyura marginata (assembly GCA_026745375.1). Taxonomy (NCBI): domain Eukaryota; kingdom Metazoa; phylum Arthropoda; class Insecta; order Diptera; family Keroplatidae; genus Platyura; species Platyura marginata. The sequence continues at coordinate 53,117 of JANSTT010017350.1, forward strand.
AAACAATAAACGCCTGTCAAATGTATTACAAACAAATAACAAACGTATTTGCACTCGATTAAATCTCTGTGTCGGTCAAATGTCAATCAAATGTTGGTCGGTCAAATGTTGACATATAAAAAAAAAAATAATTCCGTTGACGCATTCCATGTATAATTTGTACCTTTTCTATAACGTTATCACATAAAATGCGACGTTACTTTTTGTCTTATTTAAATAATCGATGGCTCAATGATCTTCTTCGGAACGGAAAAGAAATGTATTTTACTCATACCCGAATTCTATTTTATTGCCTCTTCAACATTCTTTGTTTAGTTCGTTCATGACAGCCAATAAACAACAAATCTAATCTATATTGAACCAATAATATAAAAAACAGAATGAAAACCCAAACTCCCATCAAAACATTTTCCTCGTTTTTCTCAGTTTTTTTTTTTTTTTTTTTATTTTATTTATTTTTTTTTTTTTTTTGCTGCGCTACACAAAAACCACAAAAAGCTGTATAAAAACAAAATTCGCGAACAAAAGGAAAATGCTTTTAAATGAAATTCAGAGAGTTGACGAAGTAGTCGTAATTAGGCACTCAAAAGCCATATAAAAAAAAAGAAAGAAAAAAAAAAAATCAACAAATAAATAAATAAAATAAGACTAAAACTTTTCCAGGAAAAAAAAAAAAAATCTCTTCTCGAATATAAAACGTTATCAATCTTTCCGATCAGTCATTTTCTGAGATTTATTTAAGGATGAATAGGATTTATTCTCTTTTAATATAACATCAACGGCCTCAAAGGCTTAACCTTTACTTGAAAAAAAAAAAACGACAAAGTACATCCAACATATTATAAGTATACAAATACATACATATGTACTTTAAACTATATATATATACATATGTATATAATGTACACAAACCTATATATAGAAAATGTGAAAGCGATTCTACTATAGGTATAGGATGCTGGGGTACTTGTCGTATATCGTCACAATATGAGTACTAATCGTCACCATATCTACTCTTATTTATCGTGAAGGCAAAACATATCCGGTATTGTATCTTATTTTATGTAATATTATGTTTTATTACTCTTGATATATCTAAGAATGTATCTGTAGATATATTACATAGGTGTGTAGAATGTAGGTTCACATATGTGTGAAATTAAAATTCTATTTATGTCATAACAGTTTTAAATATTGGTGTGAAAATAATGTGAATGAATGAAAATAACATTTTTAATACTATTATAGATATTAGGGTGGTCCAAAATGCAAAATTTCCACATTTACCTCGGCTCATCCCTCTAAAAGTTGTATTTGAAAAAAAGATTTTTTTAAATTTATTTCTAGGTCGCGCAATGAGTTTTGAAGTCCAAAATCCAAAAGTTCCAAATTTTCTTCGGCTCACCCCTCTAAAAGTTGTACACATATTTTACATACCTGTGGTTTGACATATTTAGAGGGGAATCACATAAGTCATTTTATTTGTCAAACATGTCATATTATGTATTATAACAGCCTTACTGTCTTACTAATTACCATTACCATTTGATCAGCGGGTTGACTTTCATTGTAAATGTGTAATCGTCAGTGTCCATTTGTCTCCATTTTATTTAAACTTTCATTAAATATTCAATATTTTTTCTCCTCTGGCTCGTCAAATACTCCCAAAAAAGCGGTAAATTGAACTAAAGCCGATGCCGTCCATCATCTACAGCAGAAGGATTAACTCAAAGGGAGCGTTGTCAATTGATTGGCCTTCTATATATCTCCATCGCCTTTGTAAGTTTGGAAAGTGTCCCGATTCCACAGATTTGTCTCTCTGATATGATGTGTGTATTGATTTTTTGTGAGGCGATGCGACCATCTCTTATGTGCCTGTCTACCAATCTTTCCAGAGTTTTCAATAGAAAGAATGTTAGACTGATTGATCGAAATCCTGAAAAGCCTGAAAAATATTACAATAACACCCCTGGCGACACCACTTAATAATTTAATTTTAGAGCATTAAACAAAAATATCTTTTAATTACATAATTACTTTATTCACTGACTTTACTTCTTATGCTAAAGACGGGTGGAATCATGGTAGAGTTAGGGATTCACGTGACTTATTTGTAAAACGTGGGCTTTTCCTTTTTCCAATAATTGTTGTGTTGAGTTTCGCAATGTTCATATATTCATATAAATGTTGTATAAATAGTCATATAAATGTTGTATAAATATTCATATAAATGTTGTATAAATATTTTATAAAATTTGTTAATAATTGTTAATAACTGATACTTCTATTTGTTAATAATTGCTCGAGCGTCCACTCTGCTCGCCGGTTTGTCGAGCTCTTTTTTCATCTCGTTAATTTTCTCCTTGCTCGTTAGCCGTTTTTTACTTGATTCAATGTACTCGACCTAATTGATGGATAGCGGAGGGATATTTTTATAGGATACGACATAGGAACATAAATTTATAAATAAGTGACATTTTCCTAAGATATGTAGCACGTGTCTTCAAAAATGGTTTCCTAATAAATTTTACACCAGGGCTTTAACGTTTTTATGTTTCTTAGGATAATTAAATAGCTTATTTCTTAAGAAATACATATCTATATTTATAGTCTATATATAGATTTTAATAGAATTGAGAAACATTTCTAAAATTGCTTACTCCGTAATAAAACCATAAAAATACTCATTTTAATCGGGAATATCTGAAATTAGTTTAAACGTAGGTAAGCATAAAAGTATAGTCAGTTTTTTTGTTCAACAAATAAAAACTGAATAAATAAAATACGGAAATGATTAAAAACCAAAAAAATATATAAAATTGATTGCAGCGCTTCAATGCCAAAGTGTGGAACTTTTTTAAATTTTTTTTTATTCTCTATAATTTTTGGAGTATTTAATCGTTTCTATATTCCGAATAGAATTCAAAAGGTTTTCAATTTTTTATCGCCATCGTATTTCTCGTGAAACTTTAAGTCGTGTGTCCGATCGTTTGTCTGTAATTAAGCTGTAACGACTAAAGCTAGAGCGCTAGAATAAGGAAGACCTCTATCTCTGTTGTTTTTGGTGTTGTAAATCGAACCAAAAAATAGGGAAGAATGGGGTAAAATGTTACTGTTTGTATCTAATACTCGAAATATAATCGGAATGGAGAAATTTATATGACGAAAAATATACGAATTAAGAAAATATTTTTTTTTTGTATACTATAGTTCAAAAAATTCTCTATAACTACGGTTTTTATTTTCATTTACTTAATTAGTATTTATTCTAGAAGAAAGGGATAAAAATAATAATAATTTCTCTATCAGACAAAAAATGCCTAAACCCAACCCCTATTATTTTCATGTATTTTTCATTCAAAACTTACGACACATCAATCTGCTATTATACGTAGTCAGTTAAACTGGCTATATACTTTCTTACTGGTTTTATTTATCATTATTACAGGTGTGTGCAGTGATGTAGGGTGGTTTATATTTTTGCCTATACGAAATAATATTAAATTCTTTGAAAAATTGTATATTTTTCTTGAATTTCTCAATATTTTGTTAGGAAAAAAGCAAAAAAAAGTGAGTTGCGATTCCCAGAGCGAAAATCTTTTCTTCTTAGTTTTGGATGAAGCGGGGAGAAAAAGAGGGTGCTAAAAAACAAAAAAAATATGAAACCAAAACTTCCCTTTTATTTTTTATATTTCATACTATGTACAATAAAATTGTAAAAAAATGGCAAAAACATAAAAGATTGGAAATCAAATTTTACTTGATATAAGATTATCTTTATTAAAATTATTCAACAATTAAGGGAGAGCTATGGGAGCTATAGTAAAAATTTCAGAAGTATGTATGTAATGTAAAGGCAAAAATAAAATCCACCCTTCGTCACTGCGTGAAATGTATAAGTTTAAACGAGCAACGGATCGTTACAACACCACATTTAAATTGATGTATATTTGGATGTTTATAAAAATTCAGAAAACTCTTGACAGGCTTAATATACATAATTTAGGTTTTTTTTTTTTTTTTTTTTTTTTTTTTTTGGGGTTATTACAGTTTCATCGTTTTGGATTTTTGTTTTTAAAATTTTTTAAATTTCCTAATTTTTTTTTTAGAATACATCTAATTTT
>JANSTT010017351.1:0-17434 GCA_026745375.1 Platyura marginata
CGAATGTCATTTGTGCTCAGTTTGGTTTGCCATTTCACCATGAATAGACTTACGCCAGAACAACGCTTGCAAATTGTTCAAATTTATTTTGAAAATCGTGGTTCCGTTCGCAAAACTTACCGTGCGCTACGTCCATTTTATGGTCGACATATTCGTCCATCCGAACGATTAATTCGAATAACCATGGATCGTTTTCGCACCACGCATACTCTAATAGATAATAAGAATCCGCAGAGACGTCGTACAGTGCGCACTGAAGAAGCTATCGCCGCGTCATTGCCGATATACGGCCCCAGATGCTCGAAAAAGTGGTCGAAAATTGGACTTAAGAAGGATTTTATGTCATATTTGAAAATAATAATAACTAATTTAAAATCTTAGAAATTATAATTTTGCAGCAATAAATAAGTATGGCATTAAGTTTGGTCAAGTTTTTGGTGAAGCGGCGGATGTCTGTTAGCAGAGAAGAAAAAAAGGATCCCAATAGAAATTGAGGGATATGAGGCTAAAGACATAGCAAACGATGAATTAAGAATAAAAAAAAATATTTTTTTTTAACTCTGACGGAAACCTGTTTAAGATGGAATAATTTTCGGGTTCCTTGAGGTTCCGTCTTAGACAGGCTTCACTGCTGTATACATATTTATGTCGTGATACATTTTATTAAAGAACTTTTTCGCAGTATACTCTTGCACAATTCATTACCGAACAAATTCATATATATTTAGTCAAACTGCTGCAGGCCATTAATTTTTTTATTATTTTTTTTTCTTCTTTTAAATAACAATACAAAATGGGACAGCTTGTAATTAGAAAGATTTTTCTTTTAGATTGCCCATCCAACGAAAAGAAAAATTATGTTGACCTACATTGTAAACAATATCATAAAGATACAATCTATTATATACCTACCTACAAGTTGTCGATAAATTACACTGTGCAAAGCCCTGTATAAAATCCCTTCTTTAAAAACGACCGATTTTTATATATTTATTTTTTTTTTATGTATAAATGTATGTATTTATGTATAGCTTTTAAATTTAGGATGAAAATCCCTTCTTTTACCTTCAGTTTATGGGTACGTCCCTATTAAATTCTCAACATTTTTTTTTTCTTGCTTTACAGTCAATAATATAAAATGACTTATGTATGTATTATATATAGGAACAATTTTGATCCTTTAACATTTTGTAAGGTATATATATAAATAAATAATCGTTTAAACAACAATCAACAATTAGGAAATCAACTAAAGAATAGAAAATAGTACAATCAGAATAGGGGTGAAAGAACAAGTGCTCGTATACATAGTGAGCCCGCACATTAATTTAAAAACAAAAAGTTCTCTTTTAAATGAAGAAACCGCACATATCACTTACTCGTAAGTTAATATAATAGAAGAAACGATAAGGGTGTTCGGAATGTTTGTCTTTTAGATTTTTTTTTTTTTTTATGTCATTCAATTTATCAATGTTTTTATACATAAATACACACACACACACAAACAGAGGTATATAAGAAGCATTACAATTATATATAGAGAAAAAAGCTTTTAAATAAATAAAGTCATCAATATTAAAATCTAGAGTACAAACATGGACGGATACATATAGATATAGATAGAGGTATAGGTATGTAGCGTAGGCAGAAGTCAATTTGGATTGGATTAAATTAAGAGGGTTGGGTCGGAAAATGATTGCAAAAACCTATACTTTTCATGTATAACTAAAGAAATCACATACCAAAAATTTTCGTAAAAATTTTGTAGGTAGGTTTTACCTATTTAAAATTTTCTTAGAAATTTCTTTAGAGGAAATTGGATAAATTTCTCAAAGATCTATTTTACCTTGGGATTCCGTTTCATTATTAAAAGGATATACAGATGATATTTACCTTACGGTTTAGTTGGTTCTTAGAAATTACTTCTTAAAAATATTAACTTTTCGAACATGTGGCATTGGTTACAACTTACAACTCGGGTATGGGTATGGGTCAGAATTCTAATTAACTAAATTCAAATAATTAGTCCTAAAATCATGATAGAGCCGTGTAAGGCCAAACAAATCAAACAAAAATGGATTTAGGTAAATAGGTAAATGAGAAAAAATCCTTTATATCCTGTTAAGCTGCATGACATGTAAAAACTTAATGTACAGCTGGTTCCGACTGTGGATTAAATCACGAACGCGATAAATTTATTGGAACTTACCTGGTTGAGATACACCACATCGTACTCAACTTAAATATTAAATATTAAACTAAAAAATTCAAATTTACATAATTTTTACAGTGACGAAACGTGAACAATGTCTAAGAGTGCACAACTAAATATAAGTGACAGTGACAGCTTATGAGAATTACTGATTTAAATAATCGTGGGGCTATTTTTTTTTTTTAAAAAAAAACTAACATGATTTTGATGGAAAAAAACGAAAAAAAATTGTTTGGAAAAAGGTAACCTTTTAAGGTTCGTACAAAGTTAACCCTTTAAGGTTAATACATTATAATTAAACTAAATTTGTTCAAGCAGACACCCTTTATGTATTTAGTGCATTCACATATTTTCAAAAATTAACCCTTTAGGCACATATTTAAAATGCGTAGACCTTAAAGGGATAACATTTTTCAAAAATTTTGTCTAGGAAAAAATACGGAAAATTCAAAATAATATAAAAATACTTTCAAAATCATATCTTTAATGTTTAAGGATGGTGTCAATTTTTAAAAAAACCGCTAAAAAATGGTCAAGATGATCGTCGAACCCCCAAATTTGTTTTAATTTTCTTCCATGACCATGACCGATGTTAACATTATGGTTTTCAGTAGAGATTGTTAAAAATATTATTATAATTTTAAGGTAAGGTAGAGTCTATTTGACGCTACTAATACACCAATTATTTATCTAGGTACGAGTATTACCAGCTACCTTAATTATCCCAAGGCCAAAACAAATTAATCGTTTTACAAAAGCATTTACAGGTCCGTGCGAAAAGATTCCATTTGAATAAAAGGCAAAGAAAAAATCATTAACATAAAATTATAACCTCTTCAAAAGCAATTTGTCAAAAATTACATCCACATCCCAACCATACCTCTCTTTCTCTCTCTGGGTACTCTAACTCGAAAATGTTTTTATTTCCAACTTAAATATAATCAAAAAACATTGAAAATTGTTATTATTTATGATGTGACATGTTCTTTTACTTTAAAATTGTGTCAAATCAATCAAAAAGCTATGAATGTGTACGGTTAAATCTTTAACTTAACCTTTTTTTTCTCTGCTTTTATTTATATACTCGTAAATACCCACCTCAAAGTTTACCCTAAAATATATCAAATGCACCCTCTCTCTACGTTGAATTTTTCCTTTTCCTTGTTTCGTTTTTTTTTCTTCTTTTCCTTCAATTTTTTTTTTTTTTTCTTTTTTTTATTTTTTGCTTCTTTTCTGTACATTGGCAAAAAATAAACACAATAAACAACCCAAAACCGAGAATGTTTTGTAAACAGAAATCAATACTTGCTCATTCACTATTCATTACTTATTAATTGATTGGTAATCTTTGCGTCAAAATGTTAAATTTTTATTTATTGACAAATAAAACCAAACAAAAATAAATCTCAATTACTTTGTTAATCTGAACGTAATTATTCCCATCAAATCCTTTTTATGGTTCAGTAATTAGTGAAAAGAATATTGGGAAAGATGGAAGGCTTTTTTGTTGTTGTTGTGATATTTGGAGGAATGAGGTTTATTTATATTGAATGGATTGCAGACACACATTCACACAAAACAAAAGAGAAAGAAATTGGAAGAAGAAAAGTTTTTTTTTTCTTTTTTCTATGTTGTTTATGGTGAGTGAGTTAAGTAAGTATTGGTATTAATGAAATATTCGAAAAGGACTTTTTAATTATAGGCGACCGATCTGGGTATGGGGAATTTGTTCCCTTTCAATTTTTCATTATATGTATGTATGTGTATTGTATATGCCTATATAGTTAGGTATATTTTAAAATTATACAGTATTGTCGGGATTACAGAGTACTGCCTCCCTTAGCAGACAGTCCCCCTTATAAAGGACAATAATCGCGAGACGCACAGCATCTTTGTTACTATTGAATGGATTGAGCTACAATTTTTGGATGTAGATTGTAGACTATGAAAATTATAATTCTATAACGACGCCCCATTTTCTAGTTCTTTTCGTAACACATTCATCATAGAATTATAGTTATTGCATTTGTAATTGAATTATAATCCGAATTACTATATATGACACTGAATTATGAATTTACAATTGAATTCGTTGGAGTGTCGCCTTGATCAGGGGTTCTTAAAGTGGGGGACGCAAAAATTTCACGGGGGGGGGGCGTGCGGTATTAAATACATTTCAAGAAAGTATGGGTCAAAATTATACATACATCCGCCGTTTGATTTGCACGGTACTTGATTTACACGGTATTTGATTTACACGATTTCGCTTTTACACGGTTTGCAAATTTAAAAAAAATGTTATTTCTATTATTTTATATTGAACGGACTCATTGCATGTTGTGTCTCGATTTACACGGATTTGTCGTGAAACGTATCTGACGTGCAAATCGAGGGATGGGTGTAATTCGAAAATAATCTCAACACAAGGGTCCCATTCATCTATCTAAAAACTTAATTTTATGTCGCTCTAGTACTTCTATTTATATCTGCAATCTGTTATTATGCATAATATTTCAAATACGTCAATGAAATTTTCAAATTGGGTTATTGACAGTTGGCAGCACTGTTGCAGAACATATTCACGATAAACCATTTATAAACAAAAATATGTGCATAAACAAATAATTTTAGGGGACGCGAAAGTGAAATCATCGCTTATAAAAAAGCTTAAGAACCCCTGGCTTAGATCAATTTAACTTTATATACACTGGAAAAACTACAGATTTTCCGTGTACAAATTACAACAAAACAAAAGATTATTCTAGATAAAAGACAGATTCTCACAAGCACATTAAGTCTAAATAACCGAATTGGAGGTGCGAAAGGTAAATAAAAGCTGAAACTTGCTCTGGTTAACTGTTCTGTGCAGTTTGATGTTACAAAACAAGTTGAGAATCTGTGCCAAATAGCTTTTGTTGGATTAAACAATTATTTTCAAGAAAGTTGGTAAACGACTCTACGTCGATAACGAACATTCTAATCGACATTCATACATCCATCAAGTTTTTCTTCTCCGTTTTGTTTTAATACTTTGAGTTTTCGTTAAATACCCATGGTTTATAGCCCAGGTTTGGTGAAAAAAATGACGGCATTTTGAAAAATATAATTACTAATTAATATAAAATACACATACAGGGTGACTCATAACTTTTCTTAAAAACTGTAAGATATTGAGTTTTTGTGTTTGGTTCATTATAAACTATTAAAATTTACAGTTTTAAAGATATATATAAGGATCAAGGATCAAAGATCAATTTTTCTTTAATTTCCTAGTGGGTCATGTGATACATCAAATCACTTCGAAAGAGTAGGAAAGTCTACATATAAACCGTTTAGTAATGATTTCAAGTTTTTCTGTGATAGGAAAAAATATCATGAAGAATATCAATATCATACCACTTTTGTACAGAAACTTCTTTTTTCTATCTATCAGTAAGGATTTGCACAACATACCTACAATGAAAAAGTGTCCAAATATCCGTGCTTTGAGTAAACGAAACAAAACTCAGACTAAGAACTCGCTAATCGAGTAAAAATAGATGTTAGTTGTTTAACGAACCGTACTGTATAAGGATTAGGTGACGATCAAGTGGCTTATTGCCAGTCGGAATGGCGAAAAAGTGTTTTTTACCAAATATGAATGATTAATTGATCTGAGGACGAGGTGGTTCAGATTTCACATTAAACTATAGGTCCATAGACCTTAAAAATAATCCAGGTATCGATTTGTGTTGGAAAAGACATAATAATATGTGTTCGAATATTAGAGGACTTATCCCGATTTTATTCAAAAGTTAGATTCCTTTAAGAATAACTAAAAAAATATTGATTTCAATTTATATACTAAGCACAAGTAACACTGCGTTCAAACTACATACATACATGTAACTGTCTTAATACATTAATAAAAATTAACATTAAATCAATGTCGTTAAATATATTAAGCTTGATATTAAGTATTCTTATCGTCGAAATACATGAAATTTGTCTTCGTTCGACTTCAGATTAAGCAATTTTACGATGTGATTTTATTCACATATCACAGCCATTCCCGTTGATTTTATGGCGTCAGTAAGATATAATGACAACGACGCCCTTCGCAACATTACCGGTGTTATGCTATCGATCTATTTCGGGCGTATTGCATGATTTTACCTAATGATTAACTTTAATTATCTACCTTTCAATGTTACGCTTTGCCTATATAGAGACATGTTATCAATATATGTATAGTTGCCTACACGTGAATGTTCGTTAGTTTTTATTTAGATATTTGGTTCGTTATTTTAGGGTAAAATAATCAAATTTATATTTGGATCGTTGAACAATATTGATAACTGTTAACTAGGTGTGGTATCTATATAATACACCTAGAACCTAACGTAGATAGTACCTATCTAATACATAATACATAGTTCAAATGACGAAATTAAGTTAAATGACAGTGTTTGATATAACACTAATCGATGACTCCTTGTTCATATGGTGCACTCAAACAAATATAATTTGGTATTCGTAACTATTTCGATAGTATAGTCAAAAATAGTTAATATTAACAAATAACTATCTCAGAAATAGTTAAATTCAAGACAAATTTTCTTGTATTAACAATTTGAATAGTTAGTAAATATAACCAATAAATAGTAAAAATTACCAATTTTTATAGTTATTATATAGAATTGAAAAGAACAATTTAATAGTTAGATCACACTACGCAATAGTTATTTTTAACTATTTAATAGTATATTTAACTATTTTCTCGTAACTTTTAACTATATTTTAGTATTCTAATTTTGTAGCACTAAAATATTCGATTATTCATTCGCTTTTTCTTTTATTTCATTCAAATGCCATCACTTTGTGTTATTATGCGCTCCAATTCAATATCGTAATACATTTTTGAAGATGGCGACTCTTTTAGTATATTTGTTTTCAATTGGAAAAATGGTAATTAACTAATTAATTTTAAATGAGTTTTCCGTTCTGAATGAGCCACCATTTTGTGAAACGTATATATATAAAAAAAGCGAATTATTTGCGGTAACACAAATCAGAGACGGAAAATGGTTGGAAAAAAAAAGTTTTTAATTGGTATAAGTAACTAATTGAACAGTTGATATTTGCTCAACGATAAGAAATCATTTATTAATAAAATTGGCTAAGATTATCTTATATTTAAGACTTTACTCTGGACAGGAATGCATTGATTGGTATAACTAGGTAAAGGTATTGAGGCTTATTTTTGTTCGTGGTCTCAATATCTGTCAAAATATCCTTTGATTCAACTCAAGATATTCCGTAGTAAATTTTACTATTCTAGTTCGTAGGAAATATTATGGACTCAATCGATTTTATTCTATATTGATAGATACATTTTATTAAATTTTGTCATTAAAAAAGAGATTTACACACACAAACACAACCACATAAAATGTAAAAAAAAAAAATATCTAATACTTACCTACCTCATAAATATGTAAATTTAACAAACCACTTAGGACCTAATTTCATTTACCTGAAAACAAAGAAAAATATTCTCATTAAGATTAATTTCAGACAATGAGCTTAATTACTAATTTCATTAAATTAGAAGCAAAAAAAAAAAAAAAAAACACAAAATTATTTAAAAACAAAGTCATACTTAATTGATCTTTCTTGGCCTTTTTTTCTACTTCCGTTAATGCCCCCCAACCATATAATACCATTATTGAAAAGCGCTATTAGCATAATTGCTTTTCCTCAAGTCACCTAAAATTAGATTTAAATGGCCAAAACTTTTGTTCCTCATGAGCGTTCCCGCATTTGGTGTGGCTATATTGTATGATAGGATGGATTATAGGACTATATATAAATTTCTATACTAAATCATTTTGATACGGTTTTTTTTTTTATTTTCTTTTTTAGTAAATATAGTTTTTATGGAATATTAGATAGATCGCCATATTGTTTCATTTTTGGAATACATATTTTGAGTTTTTAAGCTTTAAGCTTTAAGGTAATTTATTATGTGCCATCGTTGTGTTGTGATATTTAATTTTGTGTAGAACGCAACTCAACTACATACATACATATACATATACTTTACAAGTACAGTACATATACATATAGTTATACTCTCATTTGCGTTCAATATAAGTACAATGTAGGAGTACAAGACGTGTAAGTATACAACAGAATATTTCCTCCGTCAATAACAAAAGTATCACGTTCTAGCTATTATCATTAATTATTCTGGAAAGAATATTAATTACTTTGTAACGTTTTTGGATACGCTTTGAAGAACTAACCATAAAACCATAAATAATAATTAAAAATATCCACAGAAATATGGTTTGTGTTTACTGTTTAACCAAAATTAGGTCTATGTACAAAGTTTGACGGTGGTCGGGTTGGTAAGTACAAAAGCACAATATTTCGGTGGATTTGTATGTATATGTGGATGGATAATATATGATGGTTATGGTATATACAGGAAAAACGGGAATTTTGCTGCTGAAAGAGATTGTTTCATTAAACAATTTAACATTCATGATATTCACTACAACTCTACTAAATATGAACCACAATACGAAGCAGTAAATTCGATTATTTCTCTGTTCATTTAAGGGTATACATTACATCCCTCTCCTATACACAATACCTACCTATAATTATATATCTAAGTGTAGGTGTAGGTAACCAGTTAGTAGGTACTTTATATAATACAATACATAAGAACTTATTTCATGCTTTAGGTTTAGGACACGATAAATATAATAAATTGATCAGGAGCTGTAGGTATGGCCGAAATCTAATATATGACAGTCGCTCCAAAAACTGTTCGTACACTAAATTAATTTATAGTATTGGAAATTTATCTTTCCGATAGTCTATTATGGAATCGGATTCGACGGTACTGTAGTATTATGACATTCGATATTCGATACGATATCGCCTATGACATTATGAAATTTTTTCCGAAAACGATATGTCAAATTTGACGCTACTTTATATGGCGGATTTATATGATTAAGTCATCACCGAATTCCTTAAGTTCAACAAGTGTTGGTTTTAAGTGGTTTTTTGTATGTACAAACTAAAAAGTAAGTAAAATTAAAAAAAAAAAGTGGAATTACATGAAAATTTAATTTAAAATTATATTTTGTGAAGATATTTTCTATTAACCACAGTTCAATGGCCAAAAATCCGAAAACGTTCATAATCCCACAATACGAGGTGGAGCGGATCCGCACTTTCGGATTGAATCCGATTTCGTTAGGATTGCATAATATACCCCCCATGATTTACAATCTATTGGTTTTGTCACAAAATGTTTAATTTTTCTCTATTTCGAATAAATTTAGAGTAAATGATTAAAATTTCTAGAAAATTGATAGCAGCGCCATAACGGTAGGGTATGGAATTTTTTCGCCTATAAATAAAATCGTTATTTTTATATTCTCTATAATTTTTGTCATATTCATTTTTTACTAATCCAAAAATATTTCTAGTAAATGATTAGAAACTATTGAAATTATATAAAATTGATTGCAGCGCCATAACGGTAGGGTATGAAATTTTTTCGCCTAGCAATAAAATCTTTATTTTTATATTCTCTATAATTTTTTTCATATTCATTTTTTACTAATTCAAAAATATTTCTAGTAAATGATTAGAAACTATATAAAATTGATTGCAGCGCCATAACGGTAGGGCATGGAATTTTTCCGTCTATCAATAAAATCTTCATTTTTAAATTCTCTATAATTTTTATTCTGTTCATTTTTTTCTAATCCAAAAATATTTCGAGTAAATGATTAAAAATCATAGAAATTATATAAAACTGATCGCAGCGCCATAACAGTAGCGCGTTGAATTTTTTGATTCATCAATAAAATCTTAATTTTTTGCTCATTTTTTGTCTATTAGAGAATAGAAATCGTTATAAACTTCGTACCAAAGTTATAATACCACACCCTTATACGGGTACATCATACAAATTAATAATGCGAAATGGGGAGATTTGTCTACCGCACATAGACAACTGGTAAGTTCATACATTATTCTGCATAAAGTTTGTCGATATTATTCATGAACCATGGTGAATTTGTATTAGAAATACGGAAATACTAAATGGCCATTGACATTTGAATAATATTTTCCCCCATTTTTAAACGTTTCCACAGTTATCAGTCAGAATTAGTATTATTTATCAAAAAAATACTATAGAATTTCTAAATTTTCAGAATTTTTTGAAAATGAAATTAACCCTCAATTCATGATGAAAGCAAAGAAAGAAAGAAAGCCACAAATATCAATTTAAATTTAAAATACAATAAAAAATGGACGATTACATGAAAGGGTAGGGATTCATCAAAAATAAAATTTAATTCCTTCGCCGAGATAGTTTTTCGCAATTACATTTTCTAAGCAATTCAAAAATGCATAAATGCAACAAAGTAAAACCACAGAAATTTTTTATTTTTTTTATTTTTATGCATTATAATGATGCTATATACATTCATATATGTAGAGTTAGAGTATAGAATGTAGAAGAGAGGGCCAAAGAGTATTCGTTCGTGCTCGTCTGACCTAAAATATAGTTTATAGTTGAGAAAATGCTATATGGAATTTTTATGATATGCACAGGCACACATACTTTTTGTTATAACTATGTCTATGTATGTATGTATGTATGTATGTATATGTATATTCCCTTTTTCCATTTAAAATATTGAAAGTTATTCCCATTTTTTTTTAATAATCGCAGAAAAATTGTCGAAAACTTTGAATAACATTTGAGATACATAAAACACTTTGGGAAATTTTGTTTTTTTGTTTAGTTTCTCTGAAATTTGTGAATATAAGTAAAAACGAAAAGTAATGAAAAAGCGACAAAATACCAACAACAACAATAACAACAACAATCGGCTATATGTACGTACATAAAGCTATAGCAAAAAGTTTTCTATTAATATTGCTTTTTATTGTGTGAGACATGAAAAGCGTCTCGACATTTTGTGCGCGCTTGTTGTGGGCAACGCCTATGTTTTGTCTGAGTTTTATGCTTTAGGCAACCCATTAGCACAATAGGGAACATAAATCTATGGGAAGTGTTCACTCATTATGTATATTTCAAGTGTTTGGTGTGCTGAAAGCAGACCCATTCGTGCAATTATCGTGACCATTTTTCAATTAGTTTGTTTGTTAAATATTTTGCATGATTTTTTTTTTATTGTTTTTGTATTTTTTTTTCACACTTTCTCTATATTTGTAGTAATTATGTGCATGGAGTTTTTTTTTAATTTGTTATATGCAAATAAGGCTGATGTTTTTCTAGCAGAGCGTTCCAATTAATTGCGCTTTAATTTACAAAAAAATCATTTGCAGATTTTTTTAAATAAGAATTTTATTTTATGTCATTTTTTAGAATCAGCAACAATTTAACTATGAAATTTTTTTTTTATTTTTCTTAAAAATTAATATGGGTGGTGGTAATTATTGCACCCAGCATAAACCAGTTTTATCCATAGCAATTCTACGTTTGCTGAACCTCTGTTTAACATTTTATCTCAATTGACCTGATGATCTCTTCTTGTGTGGAAAAATGCAGCACTTGATGTGTTACCTTTTATGGAAATCTTACAAATGCTCCCCATTCCATCGCCACTTTTTTGAGCATTGCCATTCATGAGATAATTGCAACTATTTAGACTGTTTTTAAGTGGAATCCAATCATCCGGGCTTAGATTAAAAATCAACATACCAGAGAAAACATTTCATGTTTCATTCCCAGTCGGTCTTGAATCTGGGACCTTCCGCTCCAAAGGCAATCACTCGTTCCACTGAGCCATTTGGTAGGTGTTGACTAATAATTGCAAAATTTTATGGACGTACCTACCAATTCGATACTTCTTCCAGTGGTATTCCCGTATTTTTACTACACTTTCAGGGGCGACTCGTGAACATTTAACAAACTTTAATCATTTTGATAAATTTTAAAATTCATTTAAAACCCAAAAAATTTATAGAACAGAGAACATTATTTGCCGAATGAAACAAAGAAACTAAATATTGGAGCGCTAATTATTGTGTTTTTGGCGGTTTTTCAAAAAAATAAATTGAAAAATTTATAACTTTCTTAGATTTTTTAAGTTTATGCTTAAATATTTTGGATTTGGAAAATTTTCTTTCATCAAATATTTTCATTTATCAAATGTGATGATAATTGAATTCAGTTTTTTTTTTCTAAAAATAGTTTCAGCTGTAGGCCTAGATTTTTGACAACGCCAAGGTACAAAAAATCGTAGAATTATTTTTTAATTAAGAATTTTTTAATTTCTCCCTGTTTCAATGGAATTGTTCTAAATCTGAATCAATTTCGATATTGCGTGCTATTTTCATTTCAAAAACGTATACGGTTAAGTGGTGGGGTAGTTGGATGATATGGTCTGGTGGCGATTGAAATATTTTCGCGAACTTTTTTTTACATTCACTTAATACTTAACAGCTTATTTATATGTCTGGAAACTTTTTGCCCGATCGAGATAAATTTAAAATTTAAAAAGTTCTTAAAAAAGTTTGATACACATCATCGGATAGACGACTTTTAAGATTGTATAATGTATAGGATTGTAGGTACAGTATAGTCACGTAAATCTAAATAAATAAGATCTACATATAGGAACTAAGTGATTCTATTTTTTGTGAAATAAAAATTTTAGCATAACAATTAAAGTTTAATTTTACGATTATCAAGCAAAATCTTGAAAGATTTTCAAATGAGTTTCGGGTTATGGAGAGTGTACGTAAAATGTTGTTTGGTATAGACAATATATTTCGTATATTATCGTAGGTTCATATTTTCGGTACCATACTGTACCTATACCTATAACAATATTATCGGTTCATTATATTTTCCACTTTTTGCCAAAGCAACAACAACAATTTTCACCTTTATTCTTATCTGGTTTGGAATATTAAACATTTATGTATATATGAGCCACCTTCTCTTCTCATATCATTTTTGTTGGACTGAATGCATATTTTAGATTTTCCGTATACACAATGTTTAAAGGAGAAGAGAAGGTGGACCCAGAGAATTAGAGGAAGATTATTTTGTGCAGTTCCATAAATTATATAAATTTTCCGTTTCATTTTCTCATTGCCACACGATTTTCATATCATGCAAAGCATAATAAATTTTCCGTTGTTTTTATAGGAAGTGTTGAATGTGGAAATCGCTTCCACTTACTCTTTGCTGTAGATAAGTATGTTTTTTTTATGTAAGTTGGCGACTATAAAGGAATTGTCACTATATGTATGGTATATAGAAGTAAATTGTGGAAGAACTTGTTCAAATACAGATAACTATAATATAAATATATATACATACATATATATATAGTTAGACTACTACATACATACATTCGAAAATTTAGTTGTAATGGAAACTTTGAATTTGTACCATTGACCACCATATAAAGATAATAAATATTTTCGAACTTTATTTTTCGTTTTATAGTCCGGATCGATTGAGAATTCTTAGTCTAACTTTAAATAGCCAAATTTACGGTATACTTGCATTGTTTCATTTTGGAAAAGTTTCGGTACGGAAAAATATTTTCTTTTATTTTATAGGTACTTTTCTGTTCGATCGTTTTATTTACTATTCGTTAAATGGCGCCATTGTAACTGGACTGCGTTCTATAGTAACTTAAGATTTGGACTCATTATATACATAAGTGGGAGCGGGGCGGGTGGTAATTAAACCAAATTTGATTTTTTATTTTTTTTTTTGTGGGATGGTGGCATGTAGTAATTATACCAAGTAAGTTGTTTTTCATGTGTTGGGCATTTTTATTTTTTTTGTGAAAACAAAATTAGAAAAAATGTAGCGTCAACTTTATTACTGACGGTGAAACCAACATCAACTGTATCGGAACGTGTATTTTCCATTTCTGTGACGTCCCTTAAAATTCTCAGTAGAACAAAAAAAATTCGGTTGGATTTCGGAATTTTACTTTACGGGCACGTTGAGCTCAGTGTGGGAGAGTGGTGTATCGATAGAGAGCGTCCTCCCGACCATAGTTTCTATGGGGACTTTTCCTTTCCTCCAGCTCAATGGGAGGTTTAAAGTTTGTATGGAGAAAGTCAAAATATTTTTTTTTATTTTCAAAAGTGGTAGGAGGAGTGAGGGGTGACTACTTACCAACTTTTGTTCCGAAGTATTTTGGATGGGGCCCTCTTTTTTTTGTATGGAAATATGTCCAAAAATAAACTTCATTATCTGCTACAAACGGCTGAAACTAGAGAACTAAAACTTTGACAGTTTATTAAGTACTGCTAGAGTAAAATCTTTGTTGTTTTTGGAGCAAATCAGACAAGGTATATGGGAGGGTGCCTTGTGTACTTTATTTTGATATAAACCATTCATTTACTCGAAATATATTCAGAATAGAGAAAAAATTATAAAATTAAAATTATAGAGAATAAAAAAATGAAGATTTTTTTTCATAGACCAAAAAGTTGTACGACCTAGCGTTATGGCGCTGCAATCAATTTTATTGAATTTCTAGAGTTTTTTATCATTTACTCGAAAAGTATTTAGGTTACGGAAAAAATGAATAATACGAAAATGATAGAGAATAAAAAACTGAAGATTTCATTCATAGACTAAAAAGTTCCACAAACTACTGTTATGGCGCTGCAATCATTTTTATATAATTTCCTTAGTGGTTAAATAAATAATCGATTTATTCATACATTTGTACTGTTTTATTTACAACATGTTTATTAATTAGTTTTTTTTTTTGCATTTCTCATACTACCTACCCTATTTATCCCTATTACTAATCCAATACCAGGATAATTGAATTTTGGATAATTTTAAAACACTGTTGCCAACAACGAATACTTTCCCAAAGTCATTATAGTTATTGTTAAAATTGCGAACACCTTACATTTGACGTGACTGCAAAATATTACTATGCAATGTGCTGCTCTTAAATTGACGGAAATACCACCGATTATGTACCTAATAAAGCACCCAACTTTAAAATGTACAGACATTATGTAAGTGTACCTCTATATATATACATACAGATTGTACCTATACATATAGAGATGACTCCATTTTCAAATATTACCACAATGAACCTAAATGTAGGTTATTGACAGAAAAGGAAGTACGTTGTACTTTGGGTAGATACATCTATCTATCTATATAGGCATGTACTTATATATTGTTAATTTCAATGGAGCAAAAGGAAAATATCAATTTAAGTCATGAAATTGATAAATTTTGTTTAAAATTATCGACAAAATGAAAACATATCAATTATGTATTGTAGCACATACAATAACAAGTTCAGATTTCAAATATCAATATTTTCTATTAAATCTTAATTGTAAATTATAAATCGTTTTTTATGTTAATGTTAATATTAAGCTATAAATTTGTAATCTAATCCTTACAGTCTATATAATTACTTATAATTTCAACGAAATAGCCAGCATTTGAAGAATTTTCGCAAAAGAGGCACTTCAAATGTCATATGTTAATTATAAAACAAAAATATTTATTCTGATTAATAAAAAAAAACAGTAGTATAGGTAAATTTAATGTTGAATTTCGGCCAACAAACATTTTTCTCACATCAACAAAATCGATTTGATCGATTGAATAGTTAGTTTTTAGTTTAACCAAAACTTTGTTAGTAGTATTAGTAAATCGTATTGATTTGTAATAGATTACCTTGAAGATTTATAAATTAATAAAATTCTATTAACAAAATTTTATAAAAATAAAATGAAAACAAAAAAAAAATTTTATTAATATTTTTTTTCAATATGACAAATATTTTTCTTTATAAAAAATTAAATTTAGGTAACAAAAATGGTTTTTTAACAAAATCTGTGTAATACTTATAACAAAAATTGTGTACCTACTACCTATAAACAAAAAAAAAAAAAACTTAACAAAATCGGAAAAAATGACGGTAAGTTTTTTCTTTTAAATAGTATAACAATGATTAAATCAATAATTTTCACGTGCCGCCACTGAATCTATGGTGCATACGCATCTTTGGCATCTGTGCATTGCAGAGATTTTTCCCGTCTTTGCACAAATGAAAATCTGTGAAATCCACCGACAGTGTAATCACCACGTCTGTGGAAATACACAAATCCGTAAAGAGATTGCGTGACTGTCTTTTTTGCTGGATGACAGATAAAAATATGCGAAATGCGCAGATTCCACGAGCTGTGCAAAGGCCGGCACAGATTTTGTTTGATTGCGCCAGGATGGCTACATCTACACATCTTTGCAACAATTACACGGGGAATCTGTGCATCTAAGCATTTTTTCACAGATATCACTGTACACAGCTGTTTTCTTTCTGATGATAACATGAAATCATAAAATATTTACAAAACAAAAATTGTATTTAACCCTCAGGCGCAAAACAGAGTCCATTGGACTCCGCTAAACAAGAAAAGACCAATAACTTCTAAACGAAAAACTTTTTCAACCTTTGTTTTTCATATTTTTAAGTTTTTTTACGTTTTATAGAAAGAAGAAAATGATTTATTATAAATTCCATAGGAATTATATGCGAGGTCCATTGGACTCACTTATGCGTTTGTGTTACAAAAAAATTATTACGCTTTAGGGTTAAGTAGGTACCTAAGTTGTTTCGGTGAAAAGGTAAAAATGAGAGAAATCATTAATTTACCGAAAAGCTTTAGAACTTTTTCTAAGAATGCGCTACTATAGTATAGTAGGTCAAGTACCTACTATACTCAAATATAATAGAAAATTTGCAGAATCATAAAAAAAAAAATGTTTATTAAGTACGTACTTAGTTTCTATTAAATAATTTAAGTGCACGGAGAACCATACATTCTGATCAGTTACTAACTTAAGTACCTACGTATATATATGTATAATAAATCACTACTACACAATAAACTTTTTTAAACTATTTTCTCTGACCGCATTGTGCGGTTTACTTTTATATAAATTGTTTATTTCGAAACTATTCTCTTCTGCACCGCTGAAAAAAAAAATTAAAAAAAAAACTAACTGAGAAGAACTAAAATATACAAATTTGTTCCCAAATAATACCTTTCGCATTTGTACCGCACAGAGCAAAGAAGATTACAGAGTTTTAACGTATATGACCCCCATGCCCTTATATATATATATATATATAAGGGCATGGGGGTCATATACGTTAAAAC
>JANSTT010017352.1:0-17433 GCA_026745375.1 Platyura marginata
GTTTTACTTACACATACATATATTATTCTCGGTCGCGCAGTCATACGAATATATATATATATATCATTAATAATTTACACAATTTCATTCTCTATATAAACTGGCAAAGTTTCATTATCTATAAAGGGTGATCAGTCAAAAAAAAAGAAGAAAAAAACACAAAAAAAACAAAAAACTAGCTCTTTTTGGTGCTGTTTTGTGACAGTTATCCATTACAATTAATTTAATCTAATTCAAACTATTTTCACTCATTATTTATTAAGTAATTTAATTACATCAAAAATGATCTTTTTTTTAAGTAATATTGAATTTATTATTAATAAAAAAATATAAGTATATAAAAAAAAAATTAGGATTGCCACTGGTACACACTGTACAATAAATACAGAAACATTTTGATCTTTCTAGTCGAATATTGACTTCCTGAACCTCAATCGAGCCGAACCGCATTCAAGTAACGGTCATTAGACTGAGATGCCCGGATTAGTTTAGATTTAGAATCGATTTCGAAATTTAAAAGTGAGAAAAACAAAAATTTGGTCCAAAATTGTAAATTCACTTGGGGGGGGGGAAAGGATTATTAAAAGGGTCCTTAGGATGGGTAATATTTTGCACATGGGCAACGAAATGTTGACTTCGATTATTTACAATAAGGATGTTGACGATACTTTGTCGATCATGTCCTCTTTCTATGGCCGAACCATTTATTTTGGTGTTGATTTCTAATTTTTTCCATTTCTCTTGAATTTGATAATTTCTATGAAGTTAATGTGAATTTGACTGTCAGTATATGTCAGGCACGAAGCGTAAACATTTTAGACGTAATCATATAAAAAATAAAAATCAATTTTTCTTCAATTGCTCTCTCTATCTTTTTCTTTCTACTAACTGGATGGTTGAAAAGTCGTAATAGAGTACTCTGTAGGTTGAACGATAATTTTTGAATTTTCAACCATGTTTTTTCTAGAAAATATCACGAATCACTATGAAATGGGAAAACTTTAGAGTTCAAAATGGCATTTTTTTCTTGAAATAAATTTGGAAAAAACTGAATCCAATAAAAGGAAATTTTGCTAAATATTCAATATCTTGATGAATGCAATTTTTCAAATGTTTAGACTAAATATTTCCATTTACATACTTCTAAGTACCAGTGGTCATTTTGTTTTTGTATTATTTATTATTGATAAAGTACAATAGCTATGAAA
Organism: Platyura marginata; assembly: GCA_026745375.1. Classification (NCBI taxonomy): domain Eukaryota; kingdom Metazoa; phylum Arthropoda; class Insecta; order Diptera; family Keroplatidae; genus Platyura; species Platyura marginata. The sequence goes on from JANSTT010017352.1 coordinate 1,209, forward strand.
TGAGAATGATTTTTTGATGAATTTTATTATTAATTATGTTTTTTGTCGCATAAACTATAGGTCGATGAGAAACTCTATTATTACAATAATCAATTTTTATGAAAACCGTGATGTACTGATGCAAATCAAATTATCATATTTATGAATAAGAACCTTTAACCTTTAACCTTTCTGCCATTTATATAGTAAGTATGTAATTTTATGAGTATAAGTAGGGGGAGACCGGACCTAGTGTTTATGAGTAAATTTTGAAATTTAAATAATCATAATTTGGGGCCCCCTGCCTTCATATATGAAGAGTATAGAATGTGATATGCACTTTTTGTTTGTTTTGTTGTTTATCGAACGTATCGTCCGGATGATTGTCCGTTTCTATTCCGATTCTTGATTTATATGGGCCCATAGCGTAAATATTTTTTTAATAAATTTTTAAAATTAAATTTTCATTTTTCTATTCAATATTTAAGATGAAATTTATCGTATTTTCAGATTTTCACAATTTTCCCTTAGAAGATTATTGATACAAAACCTTTAAAAAAATCATAACTCGTAAACTAATTAATTTCATGAAAGTTTCGTGAAAATTCGGGGAACTTTTTTCTTCGAATATCTATCAGAAAAAAGACAATATTTAACTGATCAGAGATCATTAGGGTGGAACATTTCGATACAAAAAAGGTTTTAAAACCATCATTTCCAGTAAAAGATTTTTTTAAATTCGTAGAATTTGAGTTTAGCATTGAGATTACCCCAAAGTTATGAAATAATCTCACCGACTACTCCACTGCTAACAATCCAAAGCACGTACTGATCAGCATTTTGTTTATTGTCAATTTGTTGGCCGATTTTTGTATGTCCAAGTCCCATCAATGCCTACACATCATGATTCATAAACCAGCACCGGTTTTTCTTTATATACAAGAGCAGGCTTTTCCTTGCTATACTAGACGTAGAATAAGGGCGTAATAAGTCCCAAATATATTGTGTAAGAAAATCTAAAATATAATCGGCATGTTTTAAAAAAAAGAAAAAAACAAAATTTGAAATTTGACTGTTCTTGATTCCGAAAACGTCAGATTATTACAATAATTGGCATAAACGACCGTGCGGGGATAGCTTCGTTTGTATGTCGAGGCTTTTTTTGTATGTCGAGTAGGGGGGGAATTGTGAAATGACAATTTCTTATCTGAAATCTACATATATGTATTGATATCAACACAAAACTTATATTGTAGGTCCAGTCAAAAAGGTCAGAATATTTAACTCTGGTGGTCAATTATGCAATCCGAAACGAAATCGGATTCGACCAAATTTTTGTACTTTGGTATTATGACATTCGATATTCGATATACGATATCCGATCTGCCTCTCTGTAGCATTATGAAATATCAGAATTCGGATTTTTTCCGAAAACGATATGTCAAAGACAACACGCCTTCATATGGTGGATTTATATGATTTAGTGTCGTCATCGAAGTCATCGAAGGTATTTTATTATACCGGCCAAATGGCTCAGTACATTGAGTGGTTGCCTTTGGAGCAGGAGGTTCCACCTTCAAGATCGACTGGCGATGAAACATGAATAATTTTTCTCTGGTATGTTGATTTAAATCTGAGGCCGGCTGGTTGGATTGCATTATCTCTAAAAAATGGCAATGGTTAAAAATAACGTTGAAATTGCGAGCATTTGTAAGGTTTCCGTAAAAAAAGAACCCAAAAAAGAGCTCGTCATGTCAATTACGATATGTAAATGTATGAAGAGGGATGTCTAATGGCCCTATCTATAGTGCCCTCTCTTATACTAAAACTAAAAAAAATTATACCGAAAATTCGACAGCGTTTATCATGCCACAATATGAAGTTGATCGAATCTGCACTTTTGGATAGACCCCTTTGGCTTAACTCATAATTTTACTTTTATTAACAAACATTCTTTAGGTTCAGATTTTCGGCAGTTAAAAGTTCGATTTTATGAAATGAATTTTTTTTTTTTTTTGAATTTCGAATATTGCGCATTCTTTAAACTAAATATCTACTACCTCCAATAGTCATACTTTTCCGTGCATTTTTCAATTAATAAAACTGATATGAGTATATTTTTGGATAACCATTTTTTTTTTTTTATTATATTTTTATTTTCATTTTTTTCATTTTTTTTTTTTTTTTTCGAAAAACTTTGAAGAAATTTTTATAGAATTTAGAAAAAATTTTAATTCGGAAATTGTGTATCTATTCACAACGATACAATGCCATCAATTTAGTATTTAGGGTTTTCGTATTATTTATTGGGTATAATTATTTAGGTTTTTTTGGTTTTTTGGTTTTTTTTTATAATTAATTTAGGAATAAAAATATGTAAGGTTGAGGTTTTGATTTGAGATTTTTCAAAAAATTAAAAAACACTATCTACTACAAATATATATAAGTGTAGGTATATTTATAGAAAAAAAAAATTGTATTATCAAATATGATATGTTTTTCTTTTTTTTTTTTTTATTTAGTTGATGGCATCATATCAATTTTTTCTATATAGTAATTAAGTATAATTATTGTAGATTATGTAGAAAGTCAGTACATAGAGAAAATGTTGGTTAAAAATTTAGTTTTGTTATTTTCAGCGACTATTACACGAGCAAATAGTATTTTTTGTTTGTTTTAATAGTTAATTAATTAATAGGTAAATAATAAAAAATAATTAAAAATTAATTAATCTTGTTAGAAGAACCAGACAGAACATAAAAATGGCTATTGCAAATTGGTCATTTTTGGATTATTTATATTTTTCTGTTTATCAGATTTATTAGATTTTTGTTTAGTTTCAATCAAAAAATGTTTAAAATATTACACTGCGAGAAAAAAAAATCTAGAAATTTTATTAATTTCCATCTTCTCTTTTTTTATCTGTAAATTTTTTTCATATAATTTCTATTAATGGCGGTAACTTTCAAATATTGTATTCGACATTAATTAATTAATTACCATCGGGCAATAACTATTTTAAATAAAATAATAAAAATACCCTGTATAACAAGAATATATTATAAATTAAACAACTCTTGAGTATAATATATAAATAACAAAATGGAGATTTTTTTTATAGAAACGACACATTTATTTAAATTAAAATTACTTTGAAGTTGCTAGTGGAGAACAAGTGATAAAAGGATTTTTTTTTCTTTTTTTTTTATTTAAAGACAATAACATTTGAATTTTAGTCTGTTTAAAAATTAACACTTATTGTTTGGTTTGTCGTTTTGTAATTAGGATACTATTTGTTTGCAGGACACATCTCTTATAGAGAGTACACGAGTAAACATTTTATGACTAAATATCTACATATATGGTTGCGTTAAATTTTTAATTTTACTTCATAACTCATACGTTCAAAATTATTTAATTAATTTTTTTTCGATATTCTACCAAAAAATGGAGAAAATCGTCAAAAGCCGTCAAGAGTGTACAAGAACACCCTCAAAATAGACGATGTCCAGTGTCCATGAATAAATATTTCATCGAAAATTAATCAAAAGTGGTTTTTGACGATTTTCTCGGGTTTTTTGTTAAAAAAATTGAAAAAATTAATTTTGACCAAAAGTTTGCAAATTAATTTTGCAATAAAAAAGAAAAAAAAAATATAAATTTTTTTTTTAATAACATTACCAGAACCAGTTAAAGTTTAAGCCCCCCTTTTCTGCTAGTTCACGGTGGGCCGTTCAATTTTTTTTACAGTGTAATTATATATATTGAATATGTTCAAAATTTTGGCCGAACCCATCCAATAATAACAAAAATAGAGTATTTTGACCGCAAAATTGTAAAAAAATATCCTACAGTGGGGGGGCTTAGTCAATAGTCATTAAACATTGACTGCAATTTTCGCAGATGAATCTTTATTCAACGGAATGTTTTACTGTAATTATCCTTAGAAAAATTAGCATTCTACATTTTATCTTATCTTATACGTTTCTTGGGGTCAATAAAAAAAAATCTATTTCCCGACAATATCTAGTCATGATAAATTTACTCGTGTAAAAATCATCATAGTCCAAACATTTTTTTCATATTTTTTTTTTTTAAATTTTATGACAACATAAAATTTTCTTAAAAGTGTCACTTGGCGTCTTTAAAAAATTTATGCTCTTATGGAATTGTGCATAGCAGTTATTAATTAATTAACATTACGAGTATACTATATAAATAAATATGCCTGCATTACCTACATTTTTAATTTTTGCCCTTTTTCGCATGGTTTTTCTTTATTTGTTAGTTTGTTTTATCAATGGGCACTGTTGAAACTTTTTTGCATGTACTATGACAAACATTTGTGGTTATTGTACAGTAACGGAGTTATTTTGTGCGTCCAATATAGTTTCTATTGAATCCTTATGTACTTAGACAGTAATTATATGAACAGGTTGGCTCAAATACTAACATTTGAAATCGACTATTTAGTTTTCCCGTAAAATATTTAAAATGACCTTGACTTCAGGAATTAAATTTTTGTATGTACAGTATTTATGCAGAGGCCCTCTAGCACGTATCGTAAGTTTCGTATTTCGTAAAATTTGTATCTTTATTTATTTTTACAAAATATCGGCATAATATGTCAAATTGTCAAAAAGCTAAATATTCTTAGACTTATTAGTTTAACTTACGTTTTATTCGATTCCTTCCCAAAAAAACCCACTTTTGAAGTTTTTTCTTACAAAATTTTCGATATGTATAATTCATAGTCGGCCATATAACGAAATCGAAATGAATGCTAGAAAATTATAGCTTTTACCAAATATTTTCACACTGCCCGTTACATAATTCATGCTAGCGCCCAAACTGCTATTGTCACATCAGTTCGTTAATGGCCGACCAGAATCCTACAGCTGATCATTAAACATAAATTAAACAAATAAATTAAACAAGACAAAATTGGCAAACCGATTTGTAGAGATTGAACTAAGCATTTATAAAACTAAGCCGAACATAATTAAAAATAGTTAACAAATAATTTTTAAAATGAACAATATAAAATATGAAATTAACAAATATTTTCGTTAATTTTACGAATAGTTTTTTAAACTGATCAATTTTTTGTTAGTTTAACAAATATATTTTGTTGACTAAAAATCAACGATATTATTCTCAAACAAACAATAAGCTATGTTTAAAATGTTTTGGGGGCCTACCACTTATCATAATCTCATTTACTAATATGGCAAATGAATGGCAGCTGGGCAAATCGCTTAAAAATTACTTTCTGGTATAAAATCCGGGTCATTCGATTTCTCGTAAACAAAAGCCAACCTGTCTAAATGTATTTTATCGACATGCAAAATATAGTTTCGAAGTCCCAGAACTTTATGGTGGTATATAAATGTAAATTGAGTAAATCTTCATAATTAACTTAATAGGTTGGTTTTTTTGTAATAATAAAAAATACTAATTTAAAAAAAAAAAAAAAAATGTATAAAAAAGTGAGAAGCACAACTTTTTTAAAAAACTGCCAAAGTGCACTCTTTTTAATTTTCTATTTACTTAGAGATGGATTTAATTTAAAAAAAGTTTTTTTTTTGTTAATTTTGCCTAAGTATTTTTCATTGTCATTATAATTTTTTTAAATTTTCTACATACAGCACCACTTATATTTAAAAAATTAAATTATCTTATGGATCAACGCTTTTCTTAAGTAATATTAACACGCTTTATACACATTTTCTAATGTTTTCTTTCTTTAGTTTTCATAATAAGCAACGAAAAACTTATGTACTTCACTTAAATGTTCACAGTCATCTTTGACAATTAATTTTTATTTTGTTTTTTTTTTTTATTTTTTATCCATATGGAATTCCTATAAGCATTTTTAAGACAATTTGTTTATTTATTGTTTCTTTTTACACATACCACTCTTTAATATCTTTGGAATCATGCTTTTTAGGTTTTTGTAATTGTAAACCACCTCGCGACACCATTTGCCCCTTATCGTTACCATTTCGTAACGATCCGTTTAGTGGAACGGTTGCACCGTTAGTTTGCTGATGATGATGCGAACTATTTGTGCCGGTATTGCTTCCAAGCAGCGCTGCATTCGGTCCCTGTCCGTACGTACCGCTTTTATCGTGATCACTTTTGTATGTTCGGTCACCGTTCGATTTTAGCCACAGCAACAACAAAATCACAAGTATTACGGCAATTAGGGCACCAGCAACAATTCCAATGATCATTGCGGTCCGTTCCTCTGCCTCCGAACTGATTCGACCGCCTTTGTTTTTCGGTCTGACCGGTGTGTATGGTGGTTGCGGTGGCGGTTGATGATAGTAAGGCGGTTCTGGTTCAGGAATAGGCGGATCTGTTTCACTAGTTGTAGTCCGTTCAAATTCGGGAGTACTTGGACTATGTAAATATGTGGTTTCACGATCGGGAATTGTTGTTTCGTGATGCTGTGTGGTTGATGTCCATGTTGTACCAGAACTACTTACTGATGGTGTTGTCCGGCCCGATGTCGTTCCTGTTGATGTGGATGTTCCAAAACTTGATGTGCCTAAATCGACTGTTGTACCGGCCGTTTCCTGTTCACCGGTGGACGTGCCTTCTGTTCGCTTTGTAGTGTCGGTAACGGTAGACGAGCTTCGATCGGTTGTGTCTGAAAATTATCCAATAAGAATCGTTTGATTTGTGCACTGTTAACGGAGTGATTTAAATATTTACCTGTTCCTTTCGATGATGTTGACGTAAATGTTTCCGTTACTTCACCAGAATCACCGGAACCATGAACACAATCTTCATCGTCGCATGTACGTTCGGTGCCACCGGTTTCCTTTTCGTTTTTCTGTGGTGTTGTTGGTTGTTTGGTGGGCGGCACATAAACAGGCGTTATCAGATCATCACCACTACCAGATTCAAATGGCGGTGTACATTCGTCTTCATCGTCACCACGGCATCCAGAACCGGCTCCCGAAAATATCAGATCATCCATTACACCAGAGTAACCACTTGCTGGTGTCTGAATTAAAATCAAAAATTAATTCTATGCGATTTTGTCGCTTCGAAGGAATAATTTCAAAGACAAAGAAATTCTGTCTTATATTCCTTCGTACATCTTATTTGTAAACTACCGAAAGGACATCAACTAAAAATCATAAGAATGTAAGAATGTAGATTACTCACTGTAAAAATTAGATGAAATAATGGCAAAAAAAAAACGTGTTTTATGTGTGAAAATATTTTATCGTTGTGTGTATATATATTATGTATATGTATGTGTATTATATTTATGAACGCCCGAAGGAGAACCCAATTAACGTACTTATGTCAATTAGATGTTAATATACAGTTACCCTTACCCTTACAAACGGCAACGGCAATTACATTTACGGCCAATTTATTGCAACTAAATTCTAGCACCGATAACTCTCGAGCTAGAACTAGAATTAGCACTCCGATGAACTTTTTTAACCAAATGTTAAAGCCTTAGGACTCCAATTTTAGAACTAGTGTTTGTTAGCACTCTGTATTCGCTGGCACCAGGATTTCGGTTAATAAATTGGCAGTTAGTGTAATTTAAAAAAAAGTACTAAATTAAACAGTGGCGTATTATTAATTCAATCATTGTAGAACAAAATTGGGTTGTACAGGATACCCATCGGAATTGGTTTTTGTTGTTTTTTTTTAAATTCCTCTTAATATTGATGAGATCAAACTTTTGATTATGGAATTATTTTAAATTTCCAGTAAATCTTTGAAAATATATTTTTCTATTTAACTAAGTAAATTGTAAATTACAATTTGTTAACTATACATATATGGAAAATATTCTCAAACACTTTTCATGCATCTCGCTAGATCTAAATATTTCTAAATTAAATACAAAAATGAACAGATTAAAAAATTGCCATTTGCATTTAATGTATCGCTATAAACGAAAAAACCTTTAGTAATAGATTTTTTTTGTAACTTTATCCATCATTAATTATCATTTGTTAAGCGTTGACATTTTTTTTTTGTGCGGAGTAAGGCTTCCAGTGTTGTTATAATGTAATTTGAATATTTCTTTTGGTAATTTAAAATGACCTAAATATCGATCGATTTTAATTTGTATATTAATTATAAAGATAAAGTTGTTTTTCTAGAAATTAAAAAAAAAAAAATCTACTGCTACAAGTAGAAATTATTACTACTATTTCTAAACTAAAGTATAGTTGATTGAATTGCTATTAGTTATTTTTATTGTGCAATCAATTTAAAGTTAATTTTACTATATGCATTTTTGAGTTATTTTTAATTTTATTCTGTGACCTCAATGGGTTAAATTTTTCGAAAAATGTCACAAAAAATGCTGGATATTCAAAATACATGTTGAAGCATACAAAATGTGGACTAAGTAGAGATAGTAAATTTCTATTTTTTCGTCCATATATGCTTCGAATTTAAAATTATTTAAACAATTTTAACGAAAAATTTTAATTGACAATTCTAGAGAGGAAAATTCCTGCGGACGTTCATGTGTGTGTATAAATATTAGTCATTGGACATTCACAAAAAAACCAAACAAAGAAAAAAAAAAAAAGAAAAAAGAAGAAAACATAAATTTTAAAAATAGCTTTTTTTCTTAGTAATGGTCCTTATTGTTACGTAAAAATTACTTGCTCTGATTGCAGCCGGTTCACATGACAAAAAAACTGTTATTCTCATGCAAAACATTAACATTTACATAGAAAATGAATTTTCAAATTTTCCATATTCAAAAAGTATCAAAATCATGAGACAGTGGAAAAAACAAATATTTAATTTCAACAATATACATACATATATATATATATATACATGAAAACAAAGATTGTTAGAGATCGCATAATAATAATATATGTAATGGAACGAACACACTGAATTGTTATTGTCGTATGTACATATAACGTAAAATGAGTGTTAGTTCTCAAAAGTCCTAACCTGCTGCATTCTTTGAAGATCATTTCTATCTAATACGCCAGTTACCAATTGCACATCTCCACGCACTGTTACATGTGGATCACGTTCGGCAGCCAAATCAAGGACACGCAAACGATTCACGGTTAAACCAGCAATAACACCGGTGAATGGCCGTTCAATACGAAATCTACCATTTCTTGCTATTTTACCGCCAATTTGAATATTTGCCATTGTATTGAAATCGGTTGATTGATGTCCTGCTTTATTTTATGAAATTTTAATATTTTTTTTTTATTGTTTTATATTGGCCTAGATTTATCTATGCAAACATTTCAAACCTTGTGGATGAACCGTTTGTACATTGTAATCGTCCAGTTGGAGCGTTGCATTGCCGCCAAAACGTTGAAATCGTACCACGTGATAGGTATTGTCATTGACTTTGGTACCAATTTCGCCTAGCGGCAAATCATGCGATCCAATATTGTAGACCATGAAAATGTTTCCTTCAACCTGTAATAAAAGGAATTAGAAATATTTTTTATAGTCAAATTTAATCAGATGTCACGTGACACACACAGATTCAATTGACACCCAACAAAATATTTCTTCTATTTCAAGATCATTCAAAGTGCCAACGGAAATAAATTGTGTTTTTCTTTAATACTTACAATCTCCAACTCCATATAATCCTGTGTCGTTGAACTTTCTATTCGCAACAGAACAGCATCCGATTTCATTGTTATAAATCCTAACGATATCGCATCCTCTTCAGTATCCGGTTGTTTGCCAGCCGGGAATGTATACTGTATCATTCCTTTATTTGCTCCAAACTCATACGCAACCGATTCTTAGGAAAAGAAAGAATTTAGGAACGATTCTTCTATATTTTTTCAATTAGGTAAATTAGGAAAAAGTACCGTCATAGCATGTTGGTCCTGTATAAGAAGTCATATCACATTCACAAGCGTATGCATTCCATTGTTGAACGCAAACTCCCCGATTTGCACATGCATTTTGGCTGCATTTCGTTGGCCCTTCACATCCATTAACCACAAGCGAACTTGGTACGACAGCATCGTCCGTTAGGCTTGGCGAAATATCCGCTAAATCGACGGAGGCCAAACAACCTTCAAATCCATTACGCGATGCAACTGCTGACGGTAATTTCGTGTACATATCCTTGAACACTCCACCAACATACAGTATGCCCTCAAGCTCCATGTGCATATTGTTTCCGGGTGCATTGTACACCTCGATTGTATCATCGACCACCAATGTATGGGTTTTCGGTCCAGGTCTTCGTATACTAACCAAATGCCATCGATTATCGTTCATATGTATTCGGGATTTATCACGTAACGTTATAGGACCATCGCCTAGGTCAAATATATAATGAATGTGACCGTTAACTAATTCAACGGCAATAAAATCAGTTCTTCGTCCTCCATTATAGAATAATAGGCCATTTGCTTCTAAGGTCTTAAAACGAAAATCGATAAAGACATTTGAGTAGGCCTTAAGCATGGCTAGTCCAACGTATGAGTGTTTCGAACGAAATGTTGATGAATGATATGGATTTCCCGGCGGTGAATTAACAAATCGGGCCGTCAGCTTAAATGTTGTCATTGGCAGTGCGGCCAATTCAGGTCCCAGAGATTTAACTAAGTCAATATATCTAGAAACAATTTCGATTGGTCAAAATTACCCAAATAAAAACCCAGAAAATTAATATAAAAAAAACCAAAAAATTATTAACCGACCTATTGCCATTGTACACAAATCCTTGCATTTGACCGATAAAGTTAGCCATTGTCGATGTCATTTGTATTTCTTCTTCGGCATGAAACAATCCGCCCAAGTGAATTGATCTAATCTCCATGGTACTGTGTCGGCCCAGTATTGTTTCAGCTAAAGTTTAAAGATTAAATTTTGTGCACGAAAACAAAAACAAGCAATGTCCAGTGAGAGGTTAGTACACGCACGTGCTTAGGGTCACTATTTACACATAATAATTTATAGTTGCATGCAGGTTTAATTCAGAAAATTGCTCATTCTATGATTAATGGACAAAAATACATTTTTGGTTAGTTTTTTGATAAAAAATAATTTTTCTGAGTAACTTCGCTCACAATAATGGTGAAATAAATTGATTTTCACCACAAACATGGTGGCCAGTAATTTTTTTTTTCAAAATGGCTTTGGTATCTAAGATGGAATAGAAATCCGATATGAATACTCAAATCCCCACTCAAAGAAATTTGTTAAACGTTTGCCTGCAAAAGTTTGCAACATTTTTCTAAAAAACTTTGGAACAAGGAAGATCTTTTGTGAAAATTCGATAATCGACCATAGATTGCAGATGACTACTAAACAGTACTAACAATGAAATCAAATAATGTGGATGGAATCAGGCTCAATAAACCGACGTTGATGTTCGAGAATTAAATAATTAAAATTTCTTATGGTTGGAGTCAAAATCCCGAATGCCAAAATCTAGAATTCCAAAATGCCGAACATGCCAAAATCCTGTATAAATGTAAAATTTTTGATCTTAAAAATTGTCGCGATGTAACATTAGTCTGACTGTAAATTCACACGGTGTTGTAAGCAAAAATGTTTGCATGGACTACACTGGAATCTGAATCTGGATTCGAAAATTACTAACTCAATCAAAGCGGGCATTGTCTCTTTTTCAACATCACGATGGCATTGCTTGGGCACACCCAAATATCATGACGTAAAAGATTATGCTAAACAAATGATTGACGCATTGAAATCTTATAGCGCAGCTTAGCGATATCGAACAAATCTAAGTGTACGAACAAAGAACTTGCTTCTGTAAGATTAAGACTGGTGTTATTAAAATTTATTTCTTTATTTTCTCGTTTACATAGAATTCACGTATGCCAGGACCAAATCATCATCGTCAGACTATAATAATTGATGAAGAAATTCCAACCAAAGATGTTGTGCTGCCACAATTCGTTGGATTGGGTTAAAAATCCAGAATTTTACGTTCAAACAAACAAAAAGAACTTGGATTCACGATTTTGTAAAATTTTTGATTCAGGATTTTTTAAGAATTTCAAAATCGAGATTTTGGAATTTGGGATTTTGAAATTAAGGATTTTTGAATTCGGTATTTTGAAATTTTCGGGATTTTGGTACTATCCCCGATTTGTTCCATGATTCAATCAGGACGTTACATATATAGAGAAGCAGAGACAACTAATCAGCTTAAAAAAGACATACATGAAATAAAACATAGCTATGAATATATCTTCTGTGATTAGTTGTCTCAGATACAAAAAAAATAAAAAAAATTGGAATTGTAAGCTAAACAAGAATGGTGTAGAGACAAAACCCACAAAAAAAAATTATGAAAATTGTGCTTATTTTCACATCGACACTAATTTTATTGTGAAAGCAAATCAGAAATGACCTTGTAAATCAATATTGGACACAAAAAAAGAAACAAAAACGAAAATTTTAAAATTACTCCAAAAACTATTTTGAAAAATTAATAATTAGGTTTTTTTTGCAGCAAGCATAGAGTAAACAATATAAAGGAGATGTGTCTATACAGAATGTGTGTGATGAAGCAAGTGCAGTTGTACATTTAATCGTTGTGGGCTGTGGGGTATATTTTTTGTAATAATAAACGTGCGTCATGGACTTGCGGCTGGATAAAATGGTTGCGCGTTCAATTTGATTTTCAGTATCGCGATACCCTGTTTTTGTCGTTCGATGATTCTATCGATCGAACCACTTAACGCCAAATAAACCAGGGTACGGTACTTTGCTATGTGTGCGGTTTTGTTTGGTTTTGGTTTCTGTGGACATGCTCTTGCTCCGTATATGTCGTCATTGGATTTTGTTTAGTATTTTGGAATTTTTGCTGGATTGATTTCGAATTGTTTTAATTTGTTTTAGTTAAAAAAAAAAAAAATTTATTTTAATTTAATTTAAGCAAACCAAGTGAAATTGGTCGGATTATTTTGTTTGCAGTTTGCAGTTTTATGGAACAGACAAAACAGTTGCCATAACGCAATCAACGGATGACCGGAATTGCTTCTATGCGTTTTTTTGGGTCATTTTTGTTTTTTAAACAAAATACACTGGGGTGTATTTAGGAGTAAAAGTTTAACTGACATTTTATTGAGTTTTAAGTTTTAAGTCAATTTAAATTTATTTCAAAATCTGTTTTCAAATGTAGTTATTTTGAATTTGTCAAAAAAGATGGTTAAAGGTGGCTAATAAATTATCGATTTTAGTAGACAAATTATAAAAAAATGGATAATGGCACAAATAAAAATTCCGTAGCTCTATTTTTGTAGTTGTTTTGTAGTTGGGGGGATTTTAACTTAGTTGTCGAAATACGATATTTGTAAATAAATAATTACATAAATGCTGATGTAAAATTTCTATAAATTGTACTAATCCAATTAAATGCCATTAAATACGTTCCATTAACGGTTAAAATCCAGTTACAGCAATTTTTCATTAACGTAAATAAAAACCCATTTATAACTTGTAATTGAAATTGCTGTTCGGAAACAATTTTCCACATTTTTCCATTCCATAAAATTGAGAGAAAGAAAAAACGATGTAAAGTGGCCAGTTAAATAGTTTTTTGTTGTTGTTGTTGTAAATCTTATGACCGGGGTTGTTAAAGTAACACTATTTTCGAATTTGTTACATTTGGTACATTTGTTACATTTATTACCACATTATAAAAAATTGGTAATTAATGAAACAAATGTAACAATTGTAATGAACGAATAAAATTTCGTCCAATTCAGTTTGGCAGATACATAAAATAACCCCATCACAAGACATATTCACAATTTTTCGGAAATATTTCAGAATGGTGAATTGACGACAACTATTGCGTTAAAAAATAGGTACAATTTTTGGTAACAAATACATGTAGCAAATGAAACTTGATTTTCTTCGTGTAACATTTACATTTATTACCAGTAACGAATTAGATATTTTATCGATCATTTGTTATTTTAACAACCCTGCTTATGACGAATACTAAGGGTTCTTTTGAATTGAAGATCATCCAAAGAATTTAACTTAAATTTAATCCAATAAAAAATAAAAAATAAGTAAAAAATCGTTCGATATACAATGTATGGATATAGGAATCATCAGTTATCCGTTTAATCATAGATTTACATGCAAGCGGAGCAAAAGCGAAATTTTTATATAAATTTTTTTAAAGAAAAATAGAATTTTCTTATAAAATCTAACAATTTACAGGGCGGGATTCTAAGCTATATATTTTCAAGACCAAATCATAATTCGATATATAAATCAATCAAACAATCATTCTATAAAACCAATACAATATAAACAAATGTTTCGTCATACTTGGGTGTAAAAATGAAATATTTAATTTTTTTTTATTGTGTAATTTAAGGAGGAAATATTTTTGTTAAATTTATTTTCTAATATTTTAAAATGGATGTAAATTTGAATGTCAATATTGCATGCACATTTATTTCGTGGTTAGAGGGGATCGATAAAAAACTTTTTTGATTTTAAAAAATCGAAAATTATTTCAAAGAACAAATTTAGGTTGAGCGGGTATATTGTGAATAATGTCTGTATTATATTTCCGGGCATTTCAAATGACTTCCTCAAAAGTTTGTTTTTTGTTGATATTTGTGTTTACGATAAATTGAAGAAAATTTCAAATTGAACTTCAAAGTTAGGTTTTTGTGCCAACAACTTTATGTTATATATAGTATTTGCAGTCCTTTTTCATCAGCAACAAATTTAATGGGTCGTTATCAAACAACGATTGTGTAGGTACTTCAATATTCCTTAAAATAGTTTCTAGCATTTATATATGGCACACAAAATTCGATTGATTTGGTATTTAATTTTTTTACGTACTATATAAATTGTGATGACTCGTATTAATAAATGGATCGCCAGAAAAACAATTTTTTGTTCGCCACAAAAGGAAATTGTTCCTTCTGAGCACTGAGTCTATCTAAATCTATCTTTAAATAACTATCAAATATATGGCAAGGTTCTGAACCATCTCTAGACATCAACCAACACTTCGCTAAAGCGATGGAATTAGTCATGGGTAAGGTTAACATAAAGTGGAGCATGGCAGGGACATACTACAGCTCTAAGCCTCTTCAAACAAAAATTACAAACAAGAACCCAGTAACCAGTGGCATACAAAATGACGCAGACTGGTGAAAATTGTGGCAAATTAGAAACGGCCAATCACCCTAATGGGAAAATGTCCTTCACTAATTCCATTAAGGACATAAAATCTTTGGTCTATGACAGCTGAAAAATGATATGGAATCCCCTTGAAGGGCATAATGGAGTTTGTGCGTAACGTGCGAGAGATTTTGGCCACAATTAGCCCTTTATATAGAAAATGTGCCGCATGTGCATTCAGCAGACTATGTGGAAATCATCAATGATATCAAGAAAAACAATGCTAATTATATTCTACGCATGCGTAAAATCTGTTGTGATGTACGGCAGTCGGCAGCGAAACATGGATGATCACAAAGAAACAAATGCCTATACGAATAGTATGTGGGATATTATGGCCGAACAGAATATCAAATGAAGATCGGTGATCATTAACAAGAGATAATCATCAAACAAATCCGAAGACGTCAATGGAAATGAATTGGATATACATACTCAGAAAAGACCCGACAGACCAATAACAAAACAGCCAATAGACTGGAAAACAACATATAGAAGAACGATAGGAGCAGAAGCAAATCTGATGCAAAAGAGCTGCAAAACAGAGTTCGCTTCAAAGAGGATATGTGGGGGTCCTATATTCTCTTGCAGAATGAATCAGATCTTTTTATGTGCCATATAGCTCGTTAAATGATCCAATCAATGAACCATAGACTTGTTAAATGTACCAGAAAATCAATCCAACGAGTAAAATGTTTTAAGTACATTTTTAATTGAAAATTGCTCCCGATCAATTATTATTTCTGGTGGCGATCACAAAATTTCTTTTGATGGCATCCATTTAAATATTGTAGATCAAGTGTGTGTGTGTAATAAAATTTTGTTCTTTTTTGATGGATCCCGACAATAAATAAGATTTTTTTTTTGAAAAAAAAAAGAAGAAAAACTAATTATTGTGATGACAATGTTGACCAAATCATACAAGTACGGCGAAACATTGTTTTATTTTATGTAAATAATTAAAACTTCAAAAAACTTCAGGCAAAATAATTTTGTGCAATAAAATAGCGCCCTGACGCTCGCAAGGATCATATTTCAAATCCTTTTCGTATATATA